>NW_020869317.1:554008-559008 GCF_003789085.1 Penaeus vannamei | reverse complement strand
ACCTCTACCATACGCCTGGAGGAAGTAGAGGATTCTCCATTCTCGTCCGCAAAGACCTGCACACTGAGCTACTATCCCTTTTCAGATCTTGTGGTACCAAGGTGGAAGTACTAGGAATCACTGTATCACTCCACAACACAAAACTGCATATATATAACATTTACCGCCCTCCGACAGACAGTTCCCCTCTCAAACTCGACCATCTTTTTGCCTCCATCAGTACTGCAACGAGCATTATATGTGGCGATTTCAGTGCTCATGACCCAACATGGAATGACCCAGCCTCACCATCTGCACATCGGTCTTGTAGGGCTGGAAAATATCTCAACCGTTTACTTCAAGATTTTCCACATGTCTTTCTGCTCAATAGACATACGCCAACCCGTCTCAGAGGTGGCATATTAGACCTCACCTTCATCTTTGATGGATTACTGCCAAGAGCTATGTGGGCACTCTACCCATACCTAACATCAGACCATTTTGCATCCATCACCTAGTTAGCACTTCCACGTGTCCAAACCAGCTGCCCAGAACCCCGCTGGAATTACAAAAAGGCAGACTGGCCCAAATTCACGTCATTCATGGAGCTTTGGGCTGAATATTATCCCACAGATGGCATTGATTCTCAAGAGGAAGAGTTTGTTGCTGCACTCCACCAAGCTGCCAATGCCTCCATACCAATCACTGGCCCTCATCCAACCTGCCACAAGAATTCATGGTATTATAATGACAGGGTCCACGAACTCAAACACCGGCTGTCAAGTCTTAGGAAAATCCTACAAAGACATCCCTCTCCAACTATCCTTGCCACCTTCCGGGCTGCACAACAACTTATCAAGAAGGAACTCCATGACATTCGCAGCATCTCCTGGCTCAAATGGTGTGAATTTCTAAATGCCCATTCATCCCTCCACGATATCTGGCGACAGTTGAACAAAGCAGCTGGTAAATATAACAGGCAACCTTGTCACCCGCAACCTGTATAAGTAGCAAACTCGCTCATCCAGACGTTCCACTCAAGAAGTGGTAACATCCAGCTCTCTCCCCACACTTTGAACCGACTCCGGGCCCTCCAGCCAGAGAGAGATGCGACAATACAAGCAGCCATTTCCCTTCCCGCAGATACAGACACTCCTTTCACATGATCTGAAGTTAAAAATGTGCTCAAGACTGGAAGTGATACAGCTCCAGGGATAGACAGAATTTCCTACTCCATGCTGAACCACCTTGGCCTACAAGCCCTAAACCATATGATACACCTGTTCAATTCATCATTTGCAACAGGATGTTTACCAGCAAGATGGAAAGAGGCCAACATCCATCCTATCCCGAAACAGACATCACCGCTTACATACTGTCCTATATCCCTTTAATCCTGTCTCAGGAAAACAATGGAACGAGCAGTTCTGACCAGATTACAACACTGTGCTCCTCGCCGGCATCACCACATTTTCGCATACTCTAAAGGACTCGGCACCAAGGACAACTTGGCTGCTATCCATAGCACTATCGACGGAAAAGACAGTATAGCAGTCTTCCTTGACCTGGGAAAAGCCTTCGAGCTAGCACAACGATCAGTCATCATCAGTCACCTAGCTACAAAGGGCATTACTGGGAAATTGTTAGCTTGGGCCAATGACTACCTCCATCACAGAAAAGCAAGAGTCCGATTCCAAAACACATACTCTGACTTCGTGGTGTTTGAGAATGGCACACCACAAGGAGGAATCCTATGCCCATTCCTCTTCAACCTCCTCATAGAAGACCTCTTCACCATCCCACTATCTCAGAACACTCATCTCTTTGCATATGCCAATGATTTACAGTTAATAGCCACTGGACAAGCTCGTTTCCCCAACATACAACAAGCCCTCGATCTCCTAGACAACAGGTGCAAGTGTCTCGGTCTAAAGATCAACCCCAACAAAACCCAGGGCCTTCAAATAAGACACACCATACCAAACCAGACTCTCTACCTAAACACAGAAAGAATTCAGTGGGTTAATTCCCACAAGTGTCTAGGTGTCATTTTCAATGAACGTAAGGACTCCTCATCACAGCAAAAATGCCTCCTGGAGAGAGCAAAATCAAGAATTAATGTCCTCCGACACCTAACATGCTCAACCATTGGTGCAGGATACCATGGACTCAGATCTTTTTACATTCAGGCCTTAAGATCCTTAATCGACTACAGCTCTTTTTCCATTCTTGACCTAACCCCAGCACAGGTCAACACACTTGAGACAATACAAAACAATATTAGGAGCACCAAGGTGGACACGACTGGTGAACCTGCACCAAGAACCTGGACTGGTTTCCCTACAAACCAGAATATGACAAATCATAGTAGGACATGTTTGCAAAATAACATCCCGCAATCAACCCTCTACATTTCAGGTAGATCCTTACCTGCTCCTTTCTCAACCTGAAGCTCCTCACCTTTCCAACTTACCATGGCATAAAGCGGTACTCCTTTGCTTGACAGAATTCAATCTTCTTCCCATGATATAATCTAGAGGAAGAGATGCCCCTCACGCAGGTTACAAGGTGCCACATCCATGGACCCCACCTCTTATGTCCACAGTCATAAACAGTCTCCCGAAAACAAAAGCCCAAAGTTCTCACAATGACATAAGGCGCTTACAAGAAACCATCGAAACAAAGGTCAGCGATATGGATGTCGCTGCCTACTTCACTGATGGGTCAGTTGATCCACACTTGGCCAGAGCAGGAGCGGCGTTTCTTATCAATGAGGAAACACATACCTACCGCATTAGTAACTGCTGCGATTTTACAGGCTGAGCTTTACGCCATCAAATCAGCTCTCAGTCATGCCCTCTTCTGTCCTGAATCCTCCATCTACATATTTACTGACTCACGCACAGCAATCCATGCATTACTAAACAAAGACCCAATCGATAACATAAGCCTCACCATGGTCATTCTTTATTGCATACAACAGAACTCCGAACAAGGGAAGACAATCTGCCTACACTGGATCCCAAGCCACATCGGCATAGAACAGAATGAAGTAGTGGACACAGCAGCAAAAAGGAGTTCATTCCCAGTCATTTTCGCCGCTCAAACCTAGCCTCAGTCAGATGAAAACCTTAGCCAAGAAGACATCTTATCAGATTGAGAGAATCAAACACTTGGAATGGGTACAAGCCTCATCACCATCGGCAACGTGGTACAGAACAGTCACAGAATATGAGAAAATCACCATCCCCCACTCCATGCCCGGAAAAGCAGCAATAATCATTCTTAGACTACGCCTCGGCTACAGATGTAGCTGTGAAATTAAAGACCGTGTCCCAAGAGAATGTAAACACTGCGAATCAATTACAAGTCTCCCTCTCACACACTATCTTCTAGATTGTAATGCTCTTGACGCCATTCGTCCACCAGAATTCACCAACATACATGCTGACTCACCACAGAGGGTAGCTGTTGCAGCTCGCTATGTTCAGATCCTGCTGGAGAACGAAGACTCCTTAGAGACTCTTCTCAATGCACCACCCCCTAGATAAGCATATGAAATAACTCATTCTCATCTCATCCCAACCATATAACTTTACACAGTATCAATCCTCAGTCACATTCACAAGTAAACCTACTCTAGTTCTATAAACCGGGCGGCAAATGCGAAGCCAGGACTACCTTAACCAAGGGTAGTGAATTGTTAAAAAAAAAAAAAAAAAAAAAAAAAAAAAAAAACACTAAGACCCATTTATCCTGGGGCCACATATGTAACTGAGCAATACGCTCAAAGTGAGCGAAAAAGATACTCTGGCTCCTGCTCATTAAATCTAGGAACAAATCGCATAGCCTCTTTCAGCTGAAACCGCGATTCACAAGAATCAGGCTCTGAGCGTTGCGTGAGGCGCATGCGCTCGTTTTCCACTCTCATCTTTTCCTTTTGAAATTCAAGGTCGATTTGACGAGGTTTGATCGTCTAATCAGGAAAATTACCTTCCACGTCCTCTCTAGTGAGCACAGAATGCGTCACCAAATGGTCAAGCACCATATCACGGATGATATCTTTCTGCGTTGAGGATCGAATATGAATTTCATAATGGGCGGCCAACTCACACCACTGTGCCTTCTTTAAAAATACGGTAAGGTTATGTGTATGGGGAACCCAAATGAAGCCACGCTTAGGGGCCAAAGAAAATGAGGGGCCCCGTTCGTTCCTAGTAAAAGGGGATGATGGGACCAAAAGAAAATTTGCAAGGAACCAACACGACCTCACAAGCCAAACTATCCCCAGAGATGCAGGTCTACCAGGAGCGTGACCAATGTGAAAATGGTACATAAAATACAAAAAAAAAAAAAGAATCCTAAAATGAACTGTAAAAACAAACAATGTGCAGAAGGCACCAAATTAAAACTGAAGTTAAAGATTAAAAAGAATGACACGAGCCAGAAGGGCTTAAAAGCAGTAAAACTTGCCAGAAGGCCTGAAAAATTATTGAAAATATGCCAGAAGGGCTTAAAAGCAGTACAAATAAGAAACATCAACAAAACTAAGATACGTAAAATCACAGAAGAAAGTAGAGATAAAAGGGAACATGAAGAAAAGTAAATGAAAAGATCGTAAAAACAGAGAAGTAAAAAGTAAAAGTAAAAGTTCAGGTACAAGACGAGTAAAAGGGTAAAACGAATAAAAGAAACCAGTAAAAGTAAGTAAAACTTAGAGTAGGTAAAAAGTAAAAGTGAAGACACACATGGTTCAAAGTAAAAAGTAAAGTAAAACAATAAAATAGCACGTCCAGCATAAATACACCTAGGCAAGTAAACGGGCAGTACAACCTTGTTTCAGCATCCGAGGTGTAAAATCCAGGTAAAGGTAAATCCAAAGGGTTAAGTCACAAAACAGTCAAAGTATCTACTTCGTTTATTGTTTAGAATCAAGGGGGTTACATTGGCTCACGCGGACGGAGTGGTAGCGTTAAAAATCATTAAAACAATAAATAGGAAATATTAAGATAAAAGAAAAT
>NW_020869317.1:541508-549008 GCF_003789085.1 Penaeus vannamei | reverse complement strand
CCCCTGCAAAAGGGAGGCGTGAAGCGACGAAGGTTGGAAACTGACTCAGAAGAAGAGGCAGAACACACCCCAAGTCGACTAACGCGGTTTAAGGTACAAAAAAAAAAAAAAAAAAAAAAAAATGAAGACTTCGACAATGCATACCAGCTGGTAAGGGCATTGGAGAACGAAAGAAATGTGAGATTATCAATCCGAATCTCCAGAGATGAGGGCATGATCATTGCCCCCAAAGACAAAGCCACCATGAACTTCCTGCAGGAAATCAAGGTGCTAAAAGATGGGAGGAAGGTGTGTATCTCACCACTGACCTCCCAAGAGACAAATTCAAGATGGTGCTACTTGGCTTTCCACTGGAGTTCGACGTGGAGGTGATCACGTCTCTCCCACAAGTGGTGGAGGCTTCCCGCATGACCAAAGGGAAGTCTCCAACCAGGCAAGTCCTGGTTATCCTCAAGGGAGCCCCAATCACCACCCTTGATCTGGGTAACTGGGGCTCATACAAGCTCAGGACATATGTGCCAGAGCCCTTGAGGTGTTTCACGTGCCAAAAATTTGGGCATCACCAGGCCAACTGCAAGGCCAAAGCCAAATGTGGTGTATGCAGCGAGGCACACGAAACGGAAGTGTGTATTAAGGCACACAAAGATGGCCAGAAGGACACAACAGCCAAGTGTCCAAACTGTGCCAAAAAACATCATGCCTGGAGCCTGGCTTGCTCTGTCAGGAAACAGGCAGTGATTAATAAGCAGGAGCTAGCCAAAAAGCGTCCTGACTTTGTCCCTGCGACCCCAGGCACCTATGTCTGGGGCCAAAACAAAAAACAAAATAAAAAAGAAAAGACTCCCCGACCTCCTAAGAGGAAGGAGTCGCCCCCACAGAGAAAATTGGATACCTCTAACAGAGAGGAATTCCCCGAGCTTGCTAGTGGCAAAACCACAAAAAAGAACCAAAGGGAAAAAGGTTCAAAGCCCACAGCAATGGTCCCCCCAGTAGATGATAATCTTTTCTTTGACGAGAAAGATATGACTCTCCTGTTGAGTGCTGTAGTTTCTGCAGTAGCAACAGCCTTGGGGAGGACCAGTGAGGAGGCGGAGAAAGCAGTGCAGGTCGCCATGACGGCTATGACCCAACCTGTGGCGGCTCTGAAGGGAAGGAAGCTAGAAGCCTCCAAACCGATAACGAGCAGCGCCCCCCTCCCTAAATCCTCGGATGGCAGGCTAGCTTCAAAAGAAACATCACATAAAACCCCAGCTAGTCTGTCAGGACAGGCTGAAACTGTGCGGCAGGCCGAGTCTGTACAGCCAAAGTCTCGTCCTCCGACCCGAGGTGACACTTCCAACCTAGGCCCTACACCCCTCGGTAAGGCCTTAACCGGAGTGTCTGACTTAGAGGAAGTTGTACAATCCTCAATCAACGAGGATCTGTATTTATCCGATGCCACCAGCACTGGAGCATCTGAAGCTGAAGCAAGTGACACTGAGTAACCATCATGGCACACAATCTAAGCATACTGCAGTGGAATATCTGTAGCTATAAAAGCAAGAACTCCTTTCTCCAGTCAATTGTGCGAGCAAGGAGCATTGACGTCGTCATGCTCCAGGAGACACTAACAATGGGATCCGTGTGCTTCTCAGGATATCATGCCTTCACCACTCCAAACCTGGATGGTGCTAGAGGCCTGATGACCCTGGTAAAAGAAGCTATCCCTTATTCCTTAATAGCCAATCCGCCGCACTGTGGAGATGGTGTTGAATCTCTTGCTGTTGAGATTCAGCTACCTGGGGGCTCTATAAAAATATTAAATATTATAGCAAACCACTGTGTGAGAGCTTAGATTTAAACCAGGTCTGTGCTACTGCAGCACAAGACCGAGTGATCATAGGGGAGACTTCAATGCACACATGGCCATGCTGAATCCCCGCAAAAGGCCGAACGCGGCAGGCATTCACATAGCAGAAGTACTTGAGACATTCCCTGAGATCGCTCTTCTCAACACCAAAGAACCAACGCATGTGAAGGGAGGGGTCCTAGACCTCACCTTTGCCACTGCAACAATGGTGGAGAGAATTCAGTGGTGTGTCGATGATACGGTTACTAGTGATCACTACAGCATAGTCACCACACTAATGGATGCAGGTCCAGCCCAAAGACCACATCACATTCCTAAATGGAAAACAGACAAGGCCAACTGGTTTGCCTTCCAAGAAGGCTTGGCTCGATGTCTGAAAGACAATGAACCCAATAACAATAATGAAAATGTGGATATGCTAGAGGCAAGGCTAATCCAGGCCATAAACCAGGCAGCCTCACAAACCATTCCCAAAACTCGCCCATGGTCCAGAACTCACAAGACGCCTGGTACTATAATGACGAGAGATCAACCACAGGGGTTAATATGTGTAGAAAAAAACTTCCGACGGCAAGATCACCCGACAATCTGGCCCTGTTGAGGGAAGCTGTTGTGGATGCCAAGGAAACTGCCAACAGAGTAAGGGAGGAAAAATGGCTGGAATGGTGCCAGTCTTTTGGGCACCAGACCAGCCTTACAGAGTTGTATAAACGGGTCAGACAAGCGACAAGCCGCCAAGCCCCGAAATGCACTCATCATGACCCACAATCAGAGGCTAACAGATTGGTGCTTGAGTTCTCTGCCAGAACCAGCACCAACAATCTGCCTCCAATGATGAGAGAAAAAACAACAAAACTTAAATCCAGAAAGACTTGCTCTCATAAGAGACAAGGCACTCGAAGCTGATGAAACAGATGCCTTGTTCTCACTTAGGGAACTAAGAAAATCATACAAATCCAGTTCTGGGTCAGCACCGGGATCTGATGGGATCTCTCACCCCATCATTTCGCATCTAGGCCTTGCAGGAGAACTTGCATTCTTGCAGGTTATCAACAAATCCTGGCAAACAACCACGGTGCCCAGAGCTGGAAACAAGCCACAATAGTTCCCATCCCAAAGCCAAAGGAGCCTGGCAAGTACCGTCCCATCTCTCTTCTCAGCTGCCTGGGTAAAACAGCTGAGATGGTACTCAACAGGCTCCGATGGAAACGGGTCCCCCCCATGAACACCTGCACGGGTTCACAAGGGTAAGAGCACTGCTCATAGCATTTCCACACTCTTAAGCCACAATCTGCACGCCCGCGTGGTTGTCTTCCTTGACCTGGAGAAGGCTTTTGAGTTGGCAAGTCCACTTGCCATTCAAGAGACCCTAATCCACAAAGGAGTCAAAGGCAAGACTCTTGGCCTGGAATAGCTGACTATTTTAAAAATAGATCAGCAATGAGATTTCAAGGCCACTCACACAGCACATGCCACTTGAAAATGGCACTCCTCAGAGGGGTTTTAGTCCGCCTGTTTAAATACCCTCATGTCCTACATACTCGACATTCACCTGCCAGGGGATGCAAGATCATCTCTTATGCTGATGACTTGGCAATCATAGCTCTTGGCAACTACTGCCTTACTAGAGCTCAGCGTTGTCTGAACCTGGTGTCTGAAGAGTGTTGTAGGACGGGTCTAAAAATATCAGCAGCAAAATCCAAAGCAATGGCACTAAGAACCAATGTCAGAAACAAAAAACTCACCAAATACAGGGTATGGATCTGGAATGGGTGGGATCTATACCTTGGTGTATGGATAGGAAACAACACACTCACTTTAAAAAGGAGATCCAATACCTGCTTGACAGAACCAAGGAAGACTGTCAGTCATGAAAGTCTATGACAGGAGACACATAGGAGCAGGACAAGTACTAAGATCATTCTATGTACATTGCTGTCAGTCCTATTATTGACTATGCATCTGCCCCCATTGCTTCCAGCACATTCAAAGAAAAACTGGAAACAACAAAACGAAGCAGCCAGGATAATTCTAGGTGCACTTAAGTGGACAAAGGGTCATCACCTCCTCATGGAAGCTGATTTACCGTCCATGGACACTAGAATAGACCTAATGGCAGCACAGTTCCTCTCCAAGGTCCTGCAAGGCCACCCACAAACTCCTATCTTAAGACAAAGAGTTCTCAGACGCCTACAACAAGATTATCAGTTGTTTGCAGACAATTCTTTGCTCACACATTACAGCCAGAGTTTGATAGCGCTTTCAACTAAAAGATTCATTGCTTGCCAAGGGTATGGACTCCCCTCACCCTGATTACAAAGAACCCCGCCGTGGGCAAACGAAATGATCGAATTCTCAATTCTAAATCTCACAATGAGAAAAGATCAATCAATATTCCATGCCTAAAGGCACAAGCACAAAGGGTCATTGAACAAATAACTGCCGGGTAGTATAACTTACTACGGACGGATCCGTGGATCCAATACACCATACTGCAGGCGCCGGCTTTGCAACAAAAAGGATACCACAGCATCCATTAGGGTCACTGACAATGCCTCAACATTTCAGGCTGAAACGTTGCGATCATGGAGCATTGACACACGCGGCCTGGAGGGGAGGGCACGTTGTCATTCATACAGATTCAAGAGCAACTATTGACAGCTTACAGTATAGCATGCCCCAGATAACATCTACCTCTTGACAACAGTACTATACATAGCCCAAAGAATCCTTAGTCAAGTAGATGAGAAGAATCATCATAAACTGGGGTCCAAGCATACAAAGGGAAACGAGCTTGCTATACTAGCCGAAAAGGGCAGGGGTATGCCCCCATCTTCCATGATCGTTAAACCCAGCCGAAAGGGACTGAGCCAAGGTACCAAAGTTGCAGCGTGTGCGGTCCTCCGGGGAGCACATAGAGAAAACATCACAAAATCGCTCACTGCCAAGTGGTACTCAGATGCTTCAGGCTATGAGCCACTGGCCCTTCCTCCAAATACAAAAAGAGGTACCGAAGTCATACTATTCAGACTAAGACTAGGTTACCAATGCGCTTGGCAAATTATTGACAGTGAGTCTGGGAGGTCATGTAAACACTGCGGCGAGCCTAACGCCACCCTGTTACATTACTTGCAGAATTGTGTACACACACAATTTCTGAGGCAGGGACCACCCACCACAGCCGCCGGGCTGGTAAAAAAGGGTGTGCAACATGCTTTCACCATGGCAGCTGGATCGCTTGCTTGCAATCCAGCCACCGCGGTAAGCATGCAGTTCAAAGAAAACATCTGAGTTAACTAGAAATAGCTAACACAGGCCGGGCCACCCCAGAGAAAAGGCCTGGGCGAAGCATGACTTCGCAAATCTAACTGAACTGAACTGAACCTTTCATCCTCATAGGGGGAGACTTCATTGCACACATATCCATGCTGAAACCCCGCAAAAGGCCGAACGCGGCAGGCATTCACATAGCAGAAGTGCCTGACACGTTCCCAGAGATCGCTCCTCAACACCAAAGAACCAACGCACGTGAGGGAAGGGGTCCTAGACCTCACCTTTGCCACTGCAACAATGGTGGAGAGAATTCGGTGGTGTGTCGATGATACGGTTACCAGTGATCACTACGGCAGGTCCAGCCCAAAGACCACATCACATTCCCAAATGGAAAACAGACAAGGCCAACTGGTTAGCCTTCCAGGAAGGCTTGGCTCAATGTCTGAAAGACAATGAACCCAACAATAATGAAAATGTGGATGTGCTAGAGGCAAGGCTAATCCAGGCCATAAATCAGGCAGCCTCACAAACCATCCCCAAAACTCGCCCATGGTCCAGAACTCACAAAGACGCCTGGTACTATAATGACGAGATCAAAGAGGTCAACCACAGGGTCAATAAGTGCAGAAAAAAAATTCCGACGGCAAAGACCTCCAGACAATCTGGCCCTGTTGAGGGAAGCTGTTGCGGATGCCAAGGAAACTGCCAATAAAAATGGCTGGAATGGTGCCAAACTTTTGGACACCAGACCAGCCTTACAGAGTTGTATAAACGGGTCAGGCAAGCGACAAGCCGCCAGGCCCCGAAATGCACTCATCATGATCCATAGTCAGAGGATAACAGATTGGTGCTTGAGTTCTCAGCTAGAACCAGCAACAACAACCTGCCTCCAGTGATGAGGGAAAAACAACAAAACTTAAATCCAGGAAGACTTGCTCGCATCAGAGACAAGGCACTCGAACCCGATGACATGGATGCCTTGTTCTCTCTTGGGGAACTAAGAAAGTCATACAAAACCAGCTCTGGATCAGCACCGGGATCTGATCATTTCGCATTTAGGTCTGGCAGGAGAACTTGCATTCTTGCAGGTTATCAACAAATCCTGGCAAACAACCATGGTGCCCCAGAGCTGGAAACAAGCCACAATAGTTCCCATCCCAAAACCAAAGGAGACTGGCAACTACCGTCCCATCTCTCTTCTCAGCTGCCTGGGTAAAACATCTGAGAAGGTACTCAACAGGCTCCGATGGAAGATGGGACCCCCTCATGAACACCTGCACGGGTTCACAAGGGGTAAGAGCACTGCACATAGCATTTCCACACTCTTAAGCACAATCTGCACCTCGCCCGCCGTGGTTGTCTTCCTTGACCTGGAGAAGGCTTTTGAGTTGGCAAGCCCGCTTGCCATTCAAGAGACCCTAATCCACAAAGGAGTCAAAGGCAGACTCTTGGCCTGGATAGCTGACTATTTTAAAAATGGGTCAGCAGATGTCAGATTTCAAGGCCTCCTCTCGCAGGACATGCCACTTGAAAATGGAACTCCTCAGGGTGGGGTTCTCAGTCCAGCCCTGTTCAATACCCTCATGTCCTACATACTCGACATTCACCTGCCAGAGGGATGCAAGATCATCTCTTATGCTGATGACTTGGCAATCATAGCCTCTGGCAACCACTGCCTAACTAGAGCTCAAGCGTTTGTCTTGAACCTGGTGTCTGAAGAGTGTTGTAGGACGGGTCTAAAAATATCGGCAGCAAAATCCAAAGTAATGGCTCTGAGAACTAATGTCAGAAACAAAAAACTCACTGTTCAGGGTATGGATCTGGAATGGGTTAAGGAACTTGGTGATACCGGATTGAGGACATGATAGGACACATACACACTTTCAAAAAGGAGATCCAATACCTGCTTGACAAACCAAGGAAAGATGTCAGTCCAATGAGAAACTCGATGACAGGGAACACATCAGGAGCAGGACACAAAGTACTAAGATCATTCTATGTACATGCTGTCCCGTCCTATTATTGACTATGCATCTGTCACCCTCATTGCTTCCAGCACAACATTAAAAGAAAAACTGGAAACAATACAAAACGAAGCAGCCAGGATCATTCTAGGACAAAAGTCATCAACCTTCTCATGGAAGCTGATTTGCCATCCATGGACACCAGAATTGATCTAATGGCAGAACAGTTCCTTTCCAAGGTCCTGCAAGCACCCAGAAACTCTTCTCTAAGACAAAGAGTACTCAGACGCCTACAAGGACTTACCAGTTGTTTACGGACAAACTTCTTGGCTCACACATATAGCCAGAGTATTGATACTCTTCTCAGCTAAAAGAATGCAGTTCAAGGAAACCACTTGGAGCTTAACGTAGAAA
>NW_020869317.1:536371-541408 GCF_003789085.1 Penaeus vannamei | reverse complement strand
ATATATATAGTAATATACAACACACCACACATCACATAATATATGTGTGTGTGTATATATATATAGTATACTAGTATAATATATATATATATATATATATATATATACTATATACTATATATATATATATGTATATATATATATATATATATATATATATGTATATATATGTATATATATATATATAGTATATATATATATATACACTATACATATACATCACAGGTACTTTTACCTGTGATGATTTTGGATTTTGATATCACGAGCGTAATCCTTCGGCCAAGAAGGGGCGCCGCGTGGCCTCGCAGCAGTTTAAAATCCAATTGCAGATTGATTGACTGATTAATCCAGTTATCTCTCCGCCAACGTGATTATCGGCATCCCCGCTTCCCCGGAAACTTTCTCTTGCCTTTCCCTCTCCTCTCTTTCTTGCCCCTTCCCTCTCCTCCCCTTCCTCTCCTCCCCTTCTTGCCCCTTCCCTCTCCTTCCCTTCTTCCCCCTTCCCTCTCCTCCCTTCTTGCCTCTTCTCTCTCTCTCCCTCTTGCCCCTTCCCTCTTCTCCTCTTCTTCCTTCTTCCCTCTCCTCCCCTTCTTGCCCCTTCCCTCTCTTCCCCTTCCTTGCCCCTTCCTCTCCTCCCTTTCCCCATTCCCTTCTCCTCCCCTTCTCCCCCCTTCCCTCTCCCCTTCTTTGTCCCTTCCCCTCTCCTCCCCTTCTTCCCCCTTCCCTCTCCTCCCCTTCTTGCCCCTCCTCTCTCCTCTCCCTCTTGCCCCTTCCCTCTTCTCCTCTTCTTTTCCTTCCCCCCTTCTTGCCCATTCCCTCTCCTCCCCTTCTTCCCCCTTCCCTCTCCTCCCCTATTGCCCTTCTCTCCTCCCTCTCTTGACCCTTCCCTCTCCTCTCCTTCTTTCCCATTCCCTCTCCTCTCCCTCTTCCCCCTTCTCTCTCCTCTCCCTCTTGCCCCTTCCCTCTTCTCCTCTTCTTTTTTCTCCCCTCTCCTCTCCTTCTTGCTTCTTCCGTTTCTCTTTTCGCTTCCTTCCTATTAGCCTGTTATACATTTTTTTCTACCTCTCATCTTCCTCACCCCCCTCCCCCGCCACTCTGCGGCTTGCCCCTTTCTGCTCATCTTCCCGTGATCTTGTTTTACTCTGCTCTTTGTTTCCTTCTTACATTTTCTTTTTTCGTCTTCTTCCTTCTTTCTTCATATTCCTTTAAATCTCTTTCCTTCCTCCGTCTCTTGTCGACTGAATATTTCCTAGATTTGGCCCCTTTCGTCTCTTCATTCTCCCTCTTTCCTCTTTCTTGTCCTCTCCTTACCTTCGCTTCTCTTTTATTTCTCCCCACTTTGGTGTCTTTTGCCTCCTCTACATTAATTCTCTGTTTCCCCTCTCTCTTGCGCCTTTCATTCTTTCCATATCTTTCCATTTTCTCGCTCCCTCCTCCCTGCCCTCGCTTTACCGTCCGCCTTCCCCTTTTCATTATGCTGCGTGCCATTCCGTTACATTATCTTGGTTCTCTCTCTCTCTCTCTCTCTCTCTCTCTCTCTCTCTCTCTCTCTCTCTCTCTCTCTCTCTCTCTCTCTCTCTCTCTCTCTCTCTCTCTCTCTCTCTCTCTCTCTTTCTCTCTCTCCTCCTCTCTGCCCCCCTTTCTCTCTCTCTCTCTCTAACTATCTATCTATCTATCTCTCACTCTCTCATTCTCTCTCTCTCCTCTATTTCCACCATTCCATCGCTTAGAAATAGTAAAAGCGATCCTATATATTATTGCATGTACCTTCCAGTCCTCATTTCTTAATCCTTTCCCATTCTTTTTTTCATTACTTTCCTTTTATTGTTAGTCATTGTTCGAGTATGTTTATTCACTTTCTAGTTTCGGTTTATACATACACACATACATACATACATACACACACAAACACACACACACACACAACCACACAACACACACACACACACACACACACACACACACACACACACACACACACACACACACACACACACACACACACCACAAACACAACACAACACACACACAACCACACAACACACACAACACACAACACACACACACACACACACACACACACACACACACACACACACACACACACACACACACACACACACACACACATACACACACACACAGACTATATATATATATATATATATATAATATATATATATATATATATAATATATATATATATATGCATGTATGTATATATATATACATACATATATATATACATGTATATATGTGTAATATATATAATATATATATATATATATATATTATATAATATATATATATATATATATATATATATATATATATATATATATATATATATATATATATATATATGTGTGTGTGTGTGTGTTGTGGTGTGTGTGTGTGTGTGTGTGTGTGTGTGTGTGTCTGTGTGTGTGTGTATGAGTGTACACACACACACACACACACACACACACACACACACACACACACACACACACACACACACACACACACACACACACACACACACACACAGAGAGAGAGAAGTGCAGTGCATCAGCGCAGTACAGCTCTTACATGTTGTTAAATACGGAGAGGTTTGAGCAATGGGTGGTCTAGTCTGCTAGCCATGGATGTATGTAAATGTGTATAGTTCATGTTGGAAGGAAAATTTGAGTGAGAAAGTGAAGGAGAAAGTGGAAAAAGTAGAAAAAGATAGTGTGGCTTGTAAGCCGGGACGTGAGAGAGGAGAGGGAAGCGAGAAGTGACCGCAAATCCTGCATGGTAAGCGTTTCGCGCCTAGAGACAACTGACGTGAGTACATCTCTGTTTTTTGTTTGTTTAATGAGGAACAACTGAGATCAGACGAGGAAAATGAAGTTAGCAGAAGCAGCAATCAGAATTGAGGCTCTTGAAGCCAAGGTTGACAACCTGGTAGCAGAATGCCTCAAAATACGTGAAGAGAATGTGAATCTGAAGGAACTGGTAGAAAACCTGCGTAGAAATACAACAATTCAGAGAGAAAATATGGAGAAATCTGACCTGAAAATTAAAGAACTAAAGGAGAAGTTAGAAGAAGCTGAAACCAAAATTGGCAGCGATAGTGGAACTGAAGCAAAAAATCTTCAGGAAAAAAGTTGAGGAGGTCATCAAAAGTCCAAGAAACTGTCAAACAGATTGAAAGTAATTTGTCAAACAGCCAAGCTCAAATAATGGAAGAAGCCAAGAAAATGACAGCTACATATGCAGATGTATCAAAAGTAAAGGAAACCGTGAATGAAATGGAAAAAAAGATAGAACAAGACATCAAGACCACAAAGGAGGAAATTAAAACACAGCTTGCAGCAACGATTAAGAAGAATGAATTCAAATCCCACCTTGGGCAACATGCAAGAAATATTGCTAATTTGGCTGACGTAAACAAGGACATAGTAATATTGGGACACGAAGAAAAAGTTGTAGAAGATGGAATTGAACGATACAACGAAGACAAGAAATTAATTGTAGACATTCTCAAGGTCATAAATCCCGAATTCGCCGAGCAGAATATCATAGCTCACAGGAGGCTAGGATTATTCGAAAAGGGAAAGAAACGGCCTCTAAAAGTAACATTCTTGAATAAGCAAATAGTAACTGATATAATAAAGAAAGCCAAAGTTCTGGCCACCCATGAGGAATACAAAAAAATCTGGATAAGAGAAAACATGACCAAAGATGACAGAGTAATGCTACAAAAGAAATTGGAAGAAGTAAAAAAACAAAAATGAACAAAGGACTGAAGAGGAAAAAACTTATTTATTTGGAGGGTGAGAGGTCTCCAAGCAAAGCAAATATACTATCGGAACCAAAATGTAGAGGCAGACAAACATTAACCCTGCAACCAAATTTAATACCTAAAGATTATATAGAAATAGTTTACACGAATATTGATGGTCTATCTTCGAAGTTGCTTGAACTAGAGACAATAATTGATATGGATAAACCGGATGTAATATGCATCACTGAAACCAAACTGGACCCCTCCACAGGCGATGTAACATTAGGGCTTAAAGACTATAATATTTGGAGAAAAGATAGGGCAGATGGAAATGGAGGGGGGGTAGCAATATTAACAAAGAAAGGAATTATTATAAAGGAGTTAGAAATTAATCAGGACCCCATAGTGGAAATGAAGGTAATTGAGGTAGAAACAAATAGGGTAAACACAATAATAACCACGGTATACATGCCACCTCAAACATCGGCGTGGTCACTAGAAAATTACCAGAAACTAATTCAAGAGACAATAAAGAGCCTGGAAGAAGTGCTACAACTATCGGAAACCAATTCAACAGAAATTCTTATTACAGGGGACTTTAATAGCAAAATCGACTGGGAAAGTCTCGATCCTAGAGCACAATCAGATTCTTGGAATGCTAAATTACTAGATGTCATAAATGAGCATTGCCTTTTCCAGAATGTAACAGATCATACCAGGATAAGAGGGCTAGATACGCCGTCTATGCTTGACCTAATATTTACAAAGCATAACGACGATGTTAAGGATATCGAATACTGTCCTCCTTTAGGAAAAAGCGACCATGTAGTGATTAAACTAAAATACTGTCTGCTACAGGAAAAACTCATCGTAAGCAAAGAAAGAAAGGAAAAGTACAATTACAAAAGAGGTGATTATAGAAGCCTTAAAGACTTCTTTGATAACAAAAACTGGGAAACACTTCTGGATGATGAGAACCTTGATGTTCAGTATGCAAAATTTTGTGAGATCTATAAAAAAGGAGTGGAAACATTCATACCCAAATTCAAACCTGAAGCAAGAAATGGCCAAAAATGGTTCAACGACAAATGCAAAAAAATGAGGGAAAAAAAGCATCTCCTTTGGAAAAGATTCAGAAGGCATAGATCTCAGGCAGCATATGAAAGATATAAAGTAGGGAGAAATGAGTATACCCAAACCATGAGAGAGGCGAAATTAGATTTGAAAAGGACATAATAAACAAATGCGCAAGTCAACCAAAACTCTTAACTACATAAATAGTAAAA
>NW_020869317.1:521371-528871 GCF_003789085.1 Penaeus vannamei | reverse complement strand
TCGATCTTCGTCTTGGGTGCTGAAAACACTATAATCAAAAGAATCAAACATATATACTGCATTTGCTCATAGACGTCTTACGACCTTCAAAGTAATGCTCACGCGACACACACCCTCACACCTCATTCCCCTGCCCTAAACATTCTTTAATTGATTTATTATAGCTGTGTTATTGCCATCCTCACGACAGTGTACAACACAGGTCCTCTCCCCTGTGGTGTACACACTTCACAGGCCCTCTCTCCTGTGGTGTGCAGAGAGAGATCACCCAATTGGCGAGGCATTATTGTCACTCACTTGGCGTGATCCTCCAGAGCTAAAGCCTCCAGACTTGAGCTTGATTTTGATACTCTTTGACAACAAACTACACAGAGAGCTCCGCCAATTTCTCGTGGTTCGCCGCGACAATTGGCCAGGCCTTCTCTTGTAGTAAGTGCCCCACTACCGCTCCCTTGGAGAGCGAGGTTACAAACCAGGTCTGGACCCTCTGGTCCTGGACAGAGTTTGTGGCCACGCACCAAGGGCGACTTTTCGGTGTCTAACTCTTGCCCTCTCTTTCTGACTTCCTGGTGCAGCCTGGGCCTGCGGGAAACGTTGATTTCCAACATTCGCCTGGGCTGCGGTGACGTGATCACACCCCCCTTGTAGCAGGATTGGGGTGCAGAGCGTTTACCACACCAAAACTCCCGAGTTCAGCCCACCCAGGGGGATCTCCTGTCCTGTGGTGCTGAAGGGTCGAGTGTAGGGATCAGAGCTTTTTGTGAGTCCTTTCTTAAGACCTCACCCAGAGAGGAGGTATAAAGATAATCCCCGAAAGGGGACCAATCTATTTCCAACTCTCTAAATGACCACCACAAAATGAATCAGACCATGGCAGTCACCCTGGAGCCTTTCAAGGCTGCAGGGGGGGCGAAAGAAAACCCAAAAGGAGGCCGAACGTGTCCGGCCTGCTGAACCGAGCAAGGACAAGACAGAAACACCAACCACAAAGTCTGTCCATGCACACCAGACTGAGGGAAGACTGAACTCCCCTCAGAACTCCCTCAGTCAAGAAGGGGCTCCAGCTGTACCAGCCAAAACAGCTGCCCCCACTTCCAAAGGCCTTAAACCCCTGCAAACGGGAGGCGTGAAGCGACGAAGGGTGGAAACTGACTCTGAAGAAGAGGCAGAACACACCCCAAGTCGACTAACGCGGTTTAAGGTACCAAAAAAAACCTGAAGACTTCGACAATGCATACCAGCTGGTAAGGGCATTGGAGAAGGAAAAAAATGTAAGATTATCAATCCGAATCTCCAGAGATGAGGGCATGATCATTGCCCCCAAAGACAAAGCCACCATGAACTTCCTGCAGGAAATCAAGGTGCTAAAAGATGGGAGGAAGGTGTGTATCTCACCACTGACCTCCCAAGAGAAAAAGTCCAAGATGGTGCTACTTGGCTTTCCACTAGGGTTCGACGTGGAGGTGATCACGTCTCTCCCACAAGTGGTGGAGGCTTCCCGCATGACCAAAGGGAAGTCTCCAACCAGGCAAGTCCTGGTTATCCTCAAGGGAGCCCCAATCACCACCCTTGATCTGGGTAACTGGGGCTCATACAAGCTCAGGACATATGTGCCAGAGCCTTGAGGTGTTTCACGTGCCAGAAATTTGGGCATCACTAGGCCAACTGCAAGGCCAAAGCCAAATGTGGTGTATGCAGCGAGGCACACGAAACCGAAGTGTGTATAAAGGCACACAAAGATGGCCAGAAGGACACAACAGCCAAGTGTCCAAACTGTGCCAAAAAACATCATGCCTGGAGCCTGGCTTGCTCTGTCAGGAAACAGGCAGTGATTAAAAAGCAGGAGCTAGCCAAAAAGCGTCCTGACTTTGTCCCTGCGCCCCCAGGCACCTATGTCTGGGGCCAAAACAAAAAACAAAATAAAAAAGAAAAGACTCCCCGGCCTCCTAAGAGGAAGGAGTCGCCCCTACAGAGAAAATTGGATACCTCTAACAGAGAGGAATTCCCCAAGCTTGCTAGTGGCAAAACAACAAAAAAGAACCACAGGGAAAAAGGTTCAAAGTCCACAGCAATGGTCCCCCCAGTAGATGATAATCTTTTCTTTGATGAGAAAGATATGACTCTCCTGTTGAGTGCTGTAGTTTCTGCAGTAGCAACAGCCTTGGGGAGGACCAGTGAGGAGGCGGAAAAAGCAGTGCAGGTCGCCATGACGGCTATGACCCAAACTGTGGCAGCTCTGAAGGGAAGGAAGCTAGAAGCCTCCAAACCGATAACGAGCAGCGCCCCCCTCCCTAAATCCTCGGATGGCAGGCTAGCTTCAAGAGAAACATTACATAAAACCCCAGCTAGTCTGTCAGGACAGGCTGAAACTGTGCAGCAGGCCGAGTCTGTACAACCAAAGTCTCGTCCTCCGACCCGAGGTGACACTTCCAACCTAGGCCCTACACCCCTCGGTAAGGCCTTAACCGGAGTGTCTGACTTAGAGGAAGTTGTACAATCCTCAATCAACGAGGATCTGTATTTATCTGATGCCACCAGCACTGGGGCATCTGAAGCTGAAGCAAGTGACACTGAGTAACCATCATGGCACACAATCTAAGCATACTGCAGTGGAATATCTGTAGCTATAAAAGCAAGAACTCCTTTCTCCAGTCAATTGTGCGAGCAAGGAGCATTGACGTCGTCATGCTCCAGGAGACACTAACAATGGGATCCGTGTGCTTCTCAGGATATCATGCCTTCACCACTCCAAACCTGGATGGTGCTAGAGGCCTGATGACCCTGGTAAAAGAAGCTATCCTTTGCTCCTTAATAGCCAACCCGCTGCACTGTGGAGATGGTGTTGAATCTCTTACTGTTGAGATTCAGCTACCTGGGGGCTCTATAAAAATATACAATATCTATAGCAAACCACTGTGTGAGAGCTTAGATCTAAACCAGGTCTGTGCTACTGCAGCACAAGACCGAGTGATCATAGGGGAAGACTTCAATGCACACATGGCCATGCTGAATCCCCGCAAAAGGCCGAACACGGCAGGCATTCACATAGCAGAAGTGCTTGAGACATTCCCTGAGATCGCTCTTCTCAACACCAAAGAACCAACGCATGTGAAGGGAGGGGTCCTAGACCTCACCTTTGCCACTGCAACAATGGTGGAGAGAATTCGGTGTGTCGATGATACGGTTACTAGTGATCACTACAGCATAGTCACCACACTAATGGATGCAGGTCCAGCCCAAAGACCACATCACATTCCTAAATGGAAAACTGACAAGGCCAACTGGCTTGCCTTCCAAGAAGGCTTGGCTCGATGTCTGAAAGACAATGAACCCAATAACAATAATGAAAACGTGGATGTGCTAGAGGCAAGGCTAATCCAGGCCATAAACCAGGCAGCCTCACAAACCATTCCCAAAACTCGCCCATGGTCCAGAACTCACAAAGACGCCTGGTACTATAATGACGAGATCAAAGAGGTCAACCACAGGGTTAATATGTGTAGAAAAAACTTCCGACGGCAAAGATCTCCCGACAATCTGGCCCTGTTGAGGGAAGCTGTTGTGGATGCCAAGGAAACTGCCAACAGAGTAAGGCAGGAAAAATGGCTGGAATGGTGCCAATATTTTGGGCACCAGACCAGCCTTACAGAGTCGTGGAAACGGGTCAGGCAAGCGACAAGCCGCCAAGCCCCGAAATGCACTCATCATGACCCACAATCAGAGGCTAACAGATTGGTGCTTGAGTTCTCTGCCAGAACCAGCACCAACAATCTGCCTCCAATGATGTGAGAAAAACAACAAAACTTAAATCAAGAAAGACTTGCTCTCATAAGAGACAAGGCACTCGAAGCTGATGAAACAGATGCCTTGTTCTCTCTTAGGGAACTAAGAAAATCATACAAATCCAGTTCTTGGTCAGCACCGGGATCTGACAGGATCTCTCACCCCACCATTTCGCATCTAGGCCTTGCAGGAGAACTTGCATTCTTGCAGGTTATCAACAAATCCTGGCAAACAGCCACGGTGCCCCAGAGCTGGAAACAAGCCACAATAGTTCCCATCCCAAAGCCAAAGGAGCCTGGCAAGTACCGTCCCATCTCTCTTCTCAGCTGCCTGGGTAAAACAGCTGAAAAGATGGTACTCAACAGGCGCCGATGGAAAACGGGTCCCCCCCATGAACACCTGCACGGGCTCACACGGGGTAAGAGCACTGCTCATAGCATTTCCACACTCTTAAGCACAATCTGCACCTCACCCGCCGTGGTTGTCTTCCTTGACCTGGAGAAGGATTTTGAGTTGGCAAGTCCACTTGCCATTCAAGAGACCCTAATCCACAAAGGAGTCAAAGGCAGACTCTTGGCCTGGATAGCTGACTATTTTAAAAATAGGTCAGCAAATGTCAGATTTCAAGGCCACCTCTCACAGCACATGCCACTTGAAAATGGAACTCCTCAGAGAGGGGTTCTCAGTCCAGCCCTGTTTAATACCCTCATGTCCAATATACTCGACATTCACCTGCCAGAGGGATGCAAGATCATCTCTAATGCAGATGACTTGGCAATCATAGCCTCTGGCAACCACTGCCTTACTAGAGCTCAGCGTTGTCTGAACCTGGTGTCTGAAGAGTGTTGTAGGACGGGTCTAAAAATATCAGTAGCAAAATCCAAAGCAATGGCACTGAGAACCAATGTCAGAAACAAAAAACTCACTATACAGGGTATGGATCTGGAATGGGTGAAGGATTATCTATACCTTGGTGTATGGATAGGACATACACTCACTTTCAAAAAGGAGATCCAATACCTGCTTGACAGAACCAAGGAAAGACTGTCAGTCATGAAAGTCATGACAGGGAGACACATAGGAGCAGGACACAAAGTACTAAGATCATTCTATGTACATGCTGTCCGTCCTATTATTGACTATGCATCTGTCGCCCTCATTGCTTCCAGCACAACATTAAAAGAAAAACTGGAAACAATACAAAACGAAGCAGCCAGGATCATTCTAGGTGCACCTAAGTGGACAAAGGTCATCAACCTCCTCATGGAAGCTGATTTACCGTCCATGGACACTAGAATAGATCTAATGGCAGCACAGTTCCTTTCCAAGGTCCTGCAGGCACCCACAAACTCCTATCTAAGACAAAGAGTTCTCAGACGCCTACAACAAGATTACCAGTTGTTTGCAGACAATTCCTGGCTCACACATACAGCCAGAGTTTTGATACGCTTTCAACTAAAAGATTCATTGCTTGCCAAGGGTATGGACTCCCTCACCCTGATTACAAAGAACCCCGCCGTGGGCAAACGAAATGATCGAATTCTCAATTCTAAATCTCACAATGAGAAAAGATCAATATTCCATGCCTAGCCTAAAGGCACAAGCACAAAGGGTCATTGAACAAATAACTCCACCGGGTAGTATAACTTACTAATAATAAACCAATAAACCATACTGCAGGCGCCGGCTTTGCAACAAAGGATACCACAGCATCCATTAGGGTCACTGACAATGCCTCAACGCTTCAGGCTGAAACGGTTGCGATCATGGAAGCATTGACACACGCGTCCCTGAGGGGAGGGCACGTTGTCATTCATACAGATTCAAGAGCAACTATTGACAGCTTACAGCATAGCATGCCCCCAGATAACATCTACCTCTTGACAACAGTACTATACATAGCCCAAAGAATCCTTAGTCAAGGTAGAAGAAGAATCATAAACTGGGTCCCAAGCCACATAGGCATACAAGGGAACGAGCTTGCTGATAAACTAGCCGAAAAGGGCAGGGGTATGCCCCCATCCTCCATGATCGTTAAACCCAGCCGAAGGGGACTGAGCCAAGGTACCAAAGCTGCAGCGTGTGCAGTCCTCCGGGGAGCACATAGAGAAAACATCACAAAATCGCTCGCTGCCAAGTGGTACTCAGATGCTTAAGGCTATGAGCCACTGGCCTTCCTCCAAATACAAAAAGAGGTACCGAAGTCATACTATTCAGACTAAGACTAGGTTACCAATGCGCTTGGCAAATTATTGACAGTGAGACTGGGAGGTTATGTAAACACTGCGGCGAGCTTAACGCCACCCTGTTACATTACTTGCAGAATTGTGTACACACACAATTTCTGAGGCAGGGACCACCCACCACAGCCGCTGGGCTGGTAAAAAGGGTGTGCAACATGTTTTCACCATGGCAGCTGGACCGCTTGCTTGCAATCCAGTCACCGCGGTAAGCATGCAGTTCAAAGAAAACATCTGAGTTAACTAGAAATAGTTAATACAGGCCGGGCCACTCCAGAGAAAAGGCCCGGGCGAAGCATGACTTTGCAAATCTAACTGAACTGAACTGAGCTGCCATCCTCACATTGCACTCTTTAGTGTTTTATATTTCATTATTATTTTTTCTCTCTGAGCAAATAACCACACTAATTTAGTTCGTCGTTGCTTGAGTTTTCCCTACATTCTTTGAATTTAAACATGTGTTCTTTTGATAAACCACTTTCCTTTTACTTGCCTCGGTAACTGTTCGCATATTCACACATACATATCGAATATCTGCTCCAACCTTTAACCCACCAACTTGTCACCTCTGCAAGAAATTCACTAAAGGATTATGAATTGAAGTGCCATATGTTTTATAACTGATTCCAATTCGCTCTAATGACGTCTTCTACTGTTTGATATATTGTCCTTAATAATGCTGGAATTTATGCTTATTTAGTTTTTACTCCGGGAGCCCAGTGACATTTGTTTCACATCTCGAGTACAAAGGTGGAATGTCCACCAAGTGACGACCTTGAAACATTATGGCTCGCTGTTAGACCTACATGGCTGCCCCGCGAAATCAGTGTGCTCGTAATCTGCGGGATGTATTTCCCCCCAAGGGCACCTACTGAAGAAAGCCTCAGAGAACACATAATAGAAAATGTGTTCATCCTCCAGGCAAAGTACGGAAATCCCTTTTTTGTAATTCTTGGTGACCTGAACACTTTTTCTTGATTATGAAATCACCTCTGTACTGAATTTTAAGCAGCTTGTGTCATTCGCCACGCGTGGGAAAAATATCCTGGACAAAATCATAACAAATAAAGAGCATTTTTATGAAAGTCCAACTTCCCTGCCCCCTTTAGGCAATAGTGATCACTTGTCGCTTGTCAACTGATTCCCCTTAAAAAGAACTTCCACCCACCATCAGGACAAACCATGGGTCACCAACAGGATCAAAGACCTTATCCTGGCAAGAAAAAAAGCTTACAAAACAAAAAACACCGATGCAACAAAGTACTTGGCAAAAAAGGTTAGACAAGAGATAAAATCGGCTAAGAAAAATTATCATAAGCAAATAATTGATAAAATCAGTGACGCAAATCCCAAATCGTGGTATAGCCACATTCGGAATTTAATCGGTGACAAAAGCAAGTGATAGTTACCTCTCTCACATCAGCGAAATTGCCGACTCGCCAGAAAACGCTGCTAACATCATCAACTGTCACTCTGT
>NW_020869317.1:516815-521271 GCF_003789085.1 Penaeus vannamei | reverse complement strand
TAGCTTTAAAAGTTACTCCAGTACACAGAGCTCATCACTCTGTATTCTCGTATGATAATGATCTATATACCCAAACAGACGGAGTAGCAATGGGATCCCCACTTGGCCCCTCATACGCCAATGCATTTTTTTGTTACCATGAACATAATTGGTTAATCCAATGCCCACCAGAATTCAAACCTATTTACTACCGACGATATATTGATGATACTTTTGTCATGTTCAAACACCCTTCGCACGTAAATTTATTTTTGAATTATCTCAACTCTAAACACCAGAGCATTAAATTTACCTGCGAAACACAACAGAACAACCAACTACCCTTTTTAGACATGTACGTAACCAATGATAATGGACGCTTCCACACAAGTATCTACCGTAAACCAACCTTTACCGGCCTTGGCCTTCACTTTCTTAGCAATATCCCATACATCTACAAAATAAACAGTATAAAAAACACTCATCACGAGAGCCTACAACCTGTGTAGCAACTGGTCTTCCTTCCATGATGAAATGAATTTTCTAAAAGATTTTTTTGTAAGAAACGGCTATCCACTGTATTTATTTGACAAAATGACTAAGACCTTTCTATGTAAGAAATTCTCGAATCAACCTACTGTATCAACATCAAATAGAGATCATAGATATGTGAAACTGCCTTTTATGGGGAAATTAAGCTTTGAAATTAGAAAACAATTAAAGATGCTTCTACAAAACAATTACCCACAAATAAAATTCACGTTTGTCTTTAGCAACAACAATTCTATTGCAATTTTTTAAAAACAGCCTACGAAATGTCACACCAACTTATGTTCTAATGTTGTTTACTTATTTACCTGTCCTGACTGCCAAGTCAGGTACGTGGGCTCAACCTCACGATGGTTACACCACCGCATATTGGAACATAAAGGTTTGTCATTTCGCACTGGACTTCCACTGAGCAGACCATCGTTCTCGGCCATAAGAGAACACTCTCACAAACACTCACATCCTTTCTCTAAAACAGATTTCCATATACTAGCCTCACACTCATCCCGCCAAGACCTCATTATCTCGGAGTCATTGCTGATCCGAAAGATGAAACCCGAGCTGAATAACACAGTTACCGCAACCACCTTGTTTACCAGCTAGACACTTCTGACTACTGACTTTCACCCAGATTGGTTAGTTTTGCATATTGTCATTTCTATTTTTCTGTATATATATAGATTTTGTGTGTATATTGTATTTTCACAGTTTTTGTTCTGTCATTTATGTTCTTTTATTTACGTTTTTGTATTATGTCTAGTTTAAATGTAGAGAACCAAACCAATTAATGAATTTGTCTAATTGCAATTTTTCTGGTTCATTATTACAGCACTGATGATGAAGATTTGATTAATCTTCGAAACGTCTGATTAATAAACATGAAACTATTCACAGCGGTGTTAGTCTACCTCTTCGTTTTGACTGTTCGACGCTTAAGTGGCAAACCTGTAACTAATATATATATATATATATATATATATATATATATATATATATATATATATATATATATATATATAATATATATATATATATTCATATATATATAAATATATATATATATATATAATATATATATATATATATATATATATATATATATATATATATATATATATATATATATATATATATATATATATATATATTATATATATATATTATATATATTATATATATATATATATTATATATATCATATATATATAAATATATATATATATGAATATATATATGTATATATATATATATATATATATATATTCTTACTGATGTATCTATTAACCTCAATATATTAATGGATTACATAAATTTCCACCGAAACTTAAGAGATATAGGAATGATATGGATCACATCATACTGTATTGCAATAAACGCACTACTTTTGTTTTAAAATTTCTCCTCAACTTTTGAATAATGCGCCTCGGAACAACCTTAAATATGCAGTGAAGATGGAAGTCTGATTTCTGTACAGTATCATAAACTTACCAATATACTATATTTTTGCGTGGAAGCAGTCCGTTGCCATTATTTAGTTTATATTCATTCATTTGATTTATTTAAGTATTTCATCAGGCGAGCGATAAATTGAATTCCCTGTATGGTTCGGCGGGCGATTTCCAGTCAACTGAAATTCTTTAATCCAAGGAGCAATTACGGTACATTTACGGAGGTCAGACGAGCAATGCATAGTTGAGGCAGCTGCGGTGCGTGCGCGGCCGACCGCTCTCCCCTCTGAGAAAGGAAAGTCTTATATCATCCGTAAGTGACACCTTTTCCTTAAAGAAGAAGACGAACTCCACACGTATTCATAGACGAAGGCGTGATTCTTTGTGAAGATTATCAAGATAAAAGGAGTTACCTCTTGTATCTTTTGTATACGAAACGAGAAGGTTCCCTTGCAAAAGGAAGGGCAGGCGAGCGATGAATATTTGAGGCAGATTCGTGGCTCGCGGGGTCGACCGCCCGCCCCGGACGAACAGCCGGCCTCATCTGGCCATCTATCGATTTACTTCGCGTCTCTTTTAAAGCAAAACACCATAGCCTAATATTACTCATTCTTATATAATATGGAATAGCCCGCGGTACTTGGCAAGCCCTCTGCTGGCTCCAGAGGGGGGCTTCCTTCTCATTCTTCCGAATGTCGGTTATTGCCTCGCCATTTTCGTATCAGTAATTCCTCATCTGCTTTAAGCGTTGATTGCCTCCGGGTTCATAATGTAA
Source organism: Penaeus vannamei (assembly GCF_003789085.1). Lineage (NCBI taxonomy): Eukaryota > Metazoa > Arthropoda > Malacostraca > Decapoda > Penaeidae > Penaeus > Penaeus vannamei. Next base: position 518,520 of record NW_020869317.1, on the reverse strand, counting down.
AGCTGAATCCATCTGATTATTTTCAGTCATTCTGTAATGTTTGTTTTTTCAGAAAGCAACTGGAAACATAATCTAAAGAAATAAAGTTAAACAATAGATTGATTAAAAATAATGGTCATCAAACATTGATAAAATAAATTAAAAAATATGAAAACAAATAATAGGAGCTACGTCTGACCTTTGACCTATGGCTTCACCTAAGAGCGGGAGGAATTCCAAAATCTGTTAAATCGTCGACGAAAATCGGCAGCTCCAGGCGACAGGCCGACTGGCACACTCCCGATTTTCCTGAACCTCTAAATGAACGGAGATGCCATGGGCGTGGTCAGTGAGTAGCGCTGCGTTCTGGTAAGTTGTACCGCATTGGATTAAGTTGTCACGTGTTGTAACGTTTTGAATGGTCTCGTGTTTACTGCGCGCTGGTTTTTGTTATTTGCCGCGAGGCGATTGGTTGTGACCTGCGGTGGTATTGCTTTGTCATGTATTCGGTTGTGATGGTTTTGTCATCTCTTACAGCTGTGTGTTGGCTGTGATGTGACTTAGGTTTTGTGTTGGATTGTGATGTGTAAATACGCTGCACAATTACGTTCGTCTTTTGTGGTCGCTGTAGGAAAACGCACTGTTTTGAACTGCAGAAGCATCGATAAAAATTGATACGATTTCGCCGTGTGTTCCACAGGCTTCCTGTTTTGTGAAATTTTAGAGTGACATCATTTTAAGTCAGCTGCATCTAGTATCAAAAAAGCATTATTCGAATGTTGAGGCGAAATCTGATAACAAAAGTTGTGCGATTGTTGCGATACAGTGTGATGTGATATACTTCCTTATCATTTATCTATTTCATTTATTAACCAATTGATGTTCGTTCATACATGCATATGTAAATTATGTATATGTATCATGATGATATGGAATTCTTGAAGCTTTACTGCATGAAGGCCAAATTAAATTATATTAATGATGATAGTAATAATAATAACGATGCTAGTCACGATGAGCATAATGACAATAATTGCAATAATAATGTGTTGTATGACTAAATATATATAGAGGAAGATGTGGATATATGTATGCATAAATATGTAGTATATAAATTCTACATTCATAGTTGAGTATGTGTGTGTTTGTTATACATTTCCATTTTATGACGCATTTCGATCACAGTTGCTGCTACTACGAAAAAAATCCCCGCCAATCTCATGGCATGCAATATCAGCCACTCCCTATATCGGACTCCCTCCCTGCCCTCCGACCGTCCCGCGTGTCATGAAGCGATGCATCAAGGCTTCGCACTAATGCCGTGTCACGTTCCGAGTTTGACGCAAGAGGATTTCTCAAGAACGCGTGAGTTTCTTGACCCCAAAAGCCGTTGCTTGCTTCCGTGGAATGGGACGCTTTCAGGCTATAAATCTTAGTTTTCATATCATATTTCAAGATTCATATTATCATCATCAGCAGCGTTACTGTTATTGTTGTTATTATTATTTTATTCTTATTCTAATCATATTCTGAATGTGATTATTCTTATGATCATCATTACCTCCTCCAAGGAGGTCATGTTTTTGGTCGCGTTGGTTAGTAAGTTTGTTTGTCCATATGTTCGTTGGTTAGCGGGATAACAAATTTTCTGAAATTTATACCAGAGGTGTGCCTTAGCCTAACAGTTTCCATTAAGTTTTGGTGGTGATTCGGATCATGATCTGGA
>NW_020869317.1:504159-506715 GCF_003789085.1 Penaeus vannamei | reverse complement strand
ATTCAATGAGAGAGGTTGTTAGGTTGTAGATTTTCTTGTTAAGAAAATTCAATCAATCAGTTAAACTTTTTTTCTTTATACTAATGATTATAAAAAAGGATATTGATATTTGTATATGAAATGCATTTGTTTAAGATATAAATGACATCACGTTACATCATATTCATGGTTATAACAAGTCTCAACCTGTTCAGCAGCCACAGGTCAACCATTTCTCCCTGAACAGAGTGTAATCTAACATGCTACTTAGACAGAAAGCCTTTGGGCTGTGTATACAATCATCTCTGATTTGACCATGTTATGTTTAGGAAATATCCTGACTGAGTTACTGTGTGGCTCTATAGTTCTTACTATTCAGCACAAGTCTAAAAGTAGTGCAGCAAAGAAATCACTAACCAGGAGAATTAAAGTAATGGATAGATAAGGATATTCAGTATGTATTTTAGCCAAAATTGTTACCATTCCATGCATTTAACAGTGGAATTCCCATTCATCAGAAGTTGTGTTTCTGTTTTAATCATGAGTGCACACTTTGCTGTTAATATGAGTAATACTGGAACTAGGAATACTTTAAATAACCAAAATTATGTGATTTCAGATGAATTAGAAAAAAACTATTGCTCTTGTTATTTTTAAAAATTAACTCTTGATTTAAATGGCTGTAATTAAAATCAGAATTTCTGGAAGTAGTTAAGATTAAGTATAAATAGATGTGTCACAAAACAATGTTTTCTATGTTTTCTAAAAAAGAGGCTTTAATGTATTTTTCTACAAAAAATTAAACCTAGCAAGTATAATCTTTTTGAAATAATATTTTCTACAAAAAAAGAGGCTTAAACCATAATCATCTTGAACAAACAACCATACAATATGATCTTTAGATTCCCAACTTTCATCTATAGTATATGAAAATGATGGGAGGAGTCCCAGCTTAGCATTAAAAAATTATAGAACTGGATATAGGGACTCATGCCACAATTTCCATTACTGAACAGCCCACCTTGTAACTTTCATTACCTGGTCTTTACACCCTTCTCTCACCTGTGAGTAATGAAAACTATATCCAAAGGGTCCATGGAGGGGTGGGGGGGCTCATAAGGCTTGAGGGCTGGCCTCAAGGAGTATTTGTCAACTCATTTTAAGTATCATATGACCACAATGAAAGATATATAACTAAAATATTCATACATTTTTTTCCCTTTTTCATACTAAAAGAGTTAATGGTATGGCTGTTCATATCAAAGCTAAATTTTGTATCTGTCGACAAAGCTGTCCACTGATATTTTAAAGTGATGATTATTTGAAACAATCAGGAGTTTTTGTTGAGAGTAAGTGTAGTTAATATAATAATAGTAGAGTAGGCCAGTAAATTTACTTGAACATAAGATGGTTATGAGCTCCTTACACTTTCAGTGTCCTTAGGAAAACTATCAAGATTGTCTTTGTATAGTTACATATTTACCCAGTAATAACTGATAAAGCTGGACAAGGACAGGCATAATTTAGTAAACTGCTTTGTGCCTGGATGACTGTTTGGGATGTAGAAGAGACCCCATCTTGATAAATGAGCCATAGATTCATGATGCATTGAGGCATCACCTGGTGTCTATAATTATCTGCCATGTTATTGCAATTCACATGTTAATGAGCTGTATTTCTAATATCAGTATGTTTACTAGTATCAAAATCAGCATGGAATATATAACCCTTTTCTTTGTCACTTCGCAGACTGCATCAGTGTGTTAATGATAAACCATTTACTTTATAGAAAGTTTAATATATTTTCATATCAAGTTAGGCATGTTTGTAAAATTATAAACATAAATAACTTATTAAGCAATAATTTTCTAACTTGAAAATATGATACTTCAACATTAAATTACTTGTAGTGTGCTTAAAAGAAGAATACTGCCTTATGCAATAAAAACATCAACACACAAACATACATGTGTAAACATAAGCACACAGTTTGTAAACTCAACTACTTAACAAATAAGAGTATAATGTCAAGCATGATAAGGTGTAAAGCATGGAATATGACATGATGTCCTACATACTAGTTCTGGCATGAGTGATTATTATTGCATCTAGTGACATCACAATGAGCTTATAAATAATTTGTTTTGCAAATATTTCAGTTACTTAAGAATGAAATGAAATCAGGTAAAATAAAATATATTTTATGCACACACAGGTAATGATCTCTGACACTGGATAATAAAGTGCATATAACAAGACAAAAAGAAAAAAAAAAATGAAACAGCACTGGTAGTGACATGGCATTCTACACACTAAGTTCTGGTAAGAATGGGATATTATTGCATCTAGTGACATCACTTAGTGTAGAGTCCCAAGCTTCAAGTTCAGATAGGTATAAGCTGTATGGGTATTACTATGATATCTTCCATACAAAGACATACCTACATGATAATGCCCTTTTTATTATGATTTTCATGGGCTTCTTCTAGTTCCCTTACAAAACCACAGAAGACTGAAGGACAGATGACTTCCCATAAAAAAGTGAACAAATATAAAGATTTTTGTCTTTTATTTATA
>NW_020869317.1:484159-489159 GCF_003789085.1 Penaeus vannamei | reverse complement strand
CCCTTGATGGTTAATACCAACTTTCCATCATAGGTGAGCCTCAGATAAAGAAAAAAGAAAAAAAAAAGAAAAAAAAATACAACTACGAGATTTCTACTCCTGCCAACAATGCCGTTACTGCTGCTGTTACTCTCACACATCAAGCAGAGCACACCTGAAAATTTAGCTTTTGGGTCACGGACATCCCTGCAATAATATGTTTGGTTCCTTATACGAGGTTACATGTAAAATCCACTAACAAGTCAAGTCAGCATGAACTGTTTTACTGCCTTGTGAGTGTGTGGTTTAATCTGTCTACATTTGCTGACAAGGATATCCGTGAATTTGCCTTTTTCTCTAGCGAAGAAAGCTTTGCCTTTTGCTTAATACCTTTTGTGATGCTTTTATTAAGTGTGTGATATGAGGATGGAAATGAATTTTCTATTAAAAGAAGCATGATGAAGCAAGATTTATTCACAAATGGATGAAATTAAACTCAGCATTCTGGTTTCTGCTCGTGATCCTTCGTCTTACAGTCAGCATTTGCAGTCTTCAGTCTGGGAATCTGTCTAATGTCTAGGATAATGGGAAATCTATTGTACATTACCATCACTTCAAATCTGCATTTCAGACTTTTTAATCATAATTCTTTTTCCATGATGTCAAATTTGTAACAAATACAGAAACTACTGGTTGGATTTGGAAATGTTTTAAACTTTGGTGGTGCCGAGATATTACACTACGATGTGCTGAGAAAAAAAAAATACTGAATCTATTCCTTTCTTAAATTCGTTGTGTATTACACTTGCTGAAATCTTATTTTCTATACACTATATGTGCAAATAAAGTTTAATGTGATGTAAAATATCCATGGTAATGTAGAACATCAGAAACAATTAAGTGCTCACATGGAATATTCCTGTGATAAGAGTCACAAAATTTTGCTGATGCTGTCTTCCATGCTCATAGATGAAATATGTACATGGGAAATGACTTTCAGTCGAACATAGTTTTTAGCAAGCTATTAGTGAATAATCTTTATTACTTACCACATTTAACTTTAAACTTTGCTTGACTTAACCAATTGTCTTTCTTCTGATTTTTTATAGCAAAATATTAAAAAAGAAAGAGTGCATCACACAGTTCATGCTTCAGTTGGTGCATTATGAAGTTTTGGTAATCTTATGAAGGAGACGAGTCAGTAAAGAGTGTGTGGTTGGTCATCACATTCTCTAATTGTCATTAGTTGCATACCGGAAAAATAGGAAAAGGATAATTGGGCATATGGACATGAGAGCTGCATTGTACCTTCACCATCACTAAACCACCACTAAACCAGTACTGTCACCCACTACCACACCACCTCTGCAACCAAAACCACCATAAAAGAAATAAGAATATCCTGTAAGCACGCTGGACCTTGCAAGACCCAGCTTGGTGGAGGAGATGGAGGTGGATAGCTATGCTACCTGATACTGGAGGACCCAAGATCCCAGCCACTCCTCGGAAGATACAGAGAAGACCAAAGGCATTGGTAAGCTGCCTGAGGCCCAGCAGGTCCACTATGATGATGGAAGTGAGGGCGATGAACGGAGCTGGAGGAGTATCATAGACACAAAGGTCAGATAGGTATTACATGAAAAACTCTCTATCTCAACGAGGTTTTTTTTTTCTGACACTGCAACAGGTTCTGTTTTAATCATGTAAGGAAATGTATTTTAATTATATCACAACAAAGTGAAATGTAAAAGATATCTTATCTGAGGTTGTGTACCTAATCACAAATACATATACAAGTATACGCTCAGTAGCAGCACATACACATACACACACAAGCAAACACATGGACACATGGACACCTAGACACACACACACACACACACACACACACACACACACACACACACACACACACACACACACACACACACACACACACACACACACACACACACACACACACACACACACACACACACACACACACACACACACACACACACACACACACACACACACACACACACACACACACACACACACACACACACACACACACACACACACACACACACACACACACACACACACACACCACACACACACACACACACACACACACACACACACACACACACACCACACACACACACACACACACACACACACACACACACACACATATCATAAATAAAACAACAATGGAAAAAACATGAAAATACATCAATATGCTGAAGGTCTTTTCATTGTATTGCTTCTTCAGGGCATGGCTGAAGAAGCAATATATCATATTTGGCATAGTATCATGTTTTCTTGTTCTTCCCTTTATTGTTTTCTTTATAATTTGTTCAACTTGAATCCCACATACTGATGCATATACAGAACCAGTGCCCCTTAATTGTGTATAGTATTTCTATATACATATATGTACATGTTTATATGATAATAAAAAGCCTTGTCTTATTACATACATAAATCTATATAGTATATATTAATCACTACACTGAACTGTTCTTTAATGATCAGGATGTTAGTTGTTAGTTTCATTATCAAGTTAAATCAATACTCAACTCTGACAACACTATCTTTCTGCTTGAAAAAAAATACATATCAAATATTTTATTAATCTTGTTTTCATCCTGAGGCAGAAGTATCTTGTGAGAAAAAAAGAATATCAATCCTATGAAGAAAAGAAAATGTCTTTGTTTGTCTGTAGATGCACCCAATCAACATACAATACCATACAACATTCAACAACTAACTGGTTTTCAGCTTTCTTTTAACCCTTCTAGTATCTTTTTCTTTAAATTTGGCTGCCTGTCATTAAATAATTTCCTTCAGTATTTTTTATTATAATTACTTTATACTGAAGGAAAATTCTGAGTTGTACATCTTTAATATACTGTAGATTCCACTAATATGAAGCGTAAAGATACCTTTATACTTTAATATAATTTGATTATTTGAATAAGAGAACAATCTTATTATCATTGTCAAATTCCATAATTCTCCTTTACTTCAGTATGAAAACAATGAAAAAGTAATGAGAGAAAAAAACAAACTGGTAACTGGATTAAGTAATGCTTAATATCTTTTTAAAGATGGCTTAGAATATAGTATGTGGGGTGATATGTTTCAAGCTTACTTCCTACAATCTGCCCTGAACTAGATATATGAATTCTGATATCATAGTTGATTATTATTTATTTAGCCATTATTCAAAAGTAAGTATGTTAAATTAGTAATATCTTTTGTCAAGTATTAGTTTTAACCTCACAAAATCTGCATACTATTGATATTGGAAGGCACTTGATGTTTCATGAAAATGGCACTTCCAAAAGCATAAATACAAAATATATGGTCAAATCTACACAATGTGTGTGCTAGTGAACACAAATTATATATATCTCTTCTATACTATCTTAGGAAGCAATGAATCTGTAAGCAAGATTACATGCATTCTCTAGTAGAACAACCTATATCTATTACCCTAATGTGATTTTAGATGATTATGAAGGTGAGCTATTTTGTACACAAACATTATAACAGATATATAATGCAAGTGCCAATTTTGAGGCTTTAGAAAATCAGTATCATCTTGCTAATATCTCTGTTAGTGAAAGGAAATGTGGCAGAGCATAAGAAGTTGAATATCATATGAAGAGTTGGTGAACAATAATGAGTTTGCATTAAAGAATCTGTAAACACATCAAGCAATACAGTAGGATGAGTACTGGAGAATGTGGATTTTCAAGGAAATGAGCATTTAACACTTAGGACAGATGAGAATCAAGACATCAAAAAAGGATAAGAAGGAAATGAAATTAGATAAAGAATAAAGAGGTAAAAAGCAGATGTTAATTGGAATGTATTGATGATATATATCAATTTTCAAGTACTTGTGTCTCCACTTGACAGAAGTTGCAGAAATATAGTAGCATATAAAATATTAATACAATCAATACATGTTAATTTGACATTCTTTTTGTTTTTGTTTTAGTCAAACGTTTAAATCTTCATTCAAACTTCTGATTAGCAAATTATTATTATGAGTTATGAGAAAGTAAAAAAAAAAAAAAAAAAAATGGAGCCCAAGCACTTGTAAATTAGTGTAAATTAATCCTTATGTAATACACTTTTACATAAAAATCTGGAAGAAAATAGGTAAAAAAACAAAACAAAATTATACGGTGAAAAGAGTTGCTATAACCCATACAGATCATAACAGAAAACAAAACAAAAAAAGTCACTGTAACTTCCTCAGCTTCACTGCAGAAAGAAAAAAAAACATAATAATAATGTGTACTCTGAAATAAAAAATGTTTCTTACTGTGGTTGGTAAGGAGTAACTAATGACTAAAGGAAGAAACAGAAAATCTATCATACTCTACAGCCTGGCCGTATTTTTGTTAGGGCTGTAGGCTATATGTATTCTGAATATGCATGTACATACACTGAGGCACAGCTTCTGCTTTATGAATAAGTAATAAACCCAAAGTAATCAACAGTTCTTTGCAGACAGGCTTAGATGTCACTGGGATTCTCTTAATATCAAATCAACTTGATCTAAACCTGTTATCATTTAAGAAAAAAAGAAAATATATGCAAATACATATATGTATATAAATAAATAAATAAATAAATAATAAATAAATAAATAAATAAATATTATATATATATATATATATATATATATATATATATATATATATATATATATATATATATATATATTATATATATGCTTAGCTTCTAGGCCCATTCAAAGATAAATAAAGAATCAATCTGCATTGACTGGAGGAAAGTTCCTCTCCAGTTAAGTGTGTGTATGCGTGTGTGTGTACGAGTGTTTGTGTGTATGTATATGTGTGTACATGTATATGTGTATGTTTGGGTGTGTGAAGGTGTGTGTTTGTATGTGTGTACATGTATGTGTATATGTGCATGTGTATATGTGTATGTGTATGTGTGTATGTTTTGTGTGTGTGTACACATGTGTATATGTGTATGTGTGTACATGT
>NW_020869317.1:476659-479159 GCF_003789085.1 Penaeus vannamei | reverse complement strand
CGCAAACCTTACCTTCATATGGTTTGCAATATCGACTTTTGAGAATTTCCGTTCAAAATTGGGGACGGATCCATTTTTGGGTATCTGTCTGGTTGGGTCTCGAGCCATCACTGGCTGGGAGCAATTGCGGGGTATTTTGGCTGCAGCTGTCATCCGCGCAGGCACAGCTGAGGCCTTTGCTCCATTCACCAAGTTCTGGCGTTCATCAGTTGCTGCAGAAAGAATTTTGTTATTTAAAATATCTATACTTGTCCTGATTCATATCAGTATTTTCAATTTTTTATCACTTTAATGAGAATATAGAATACTGTGAACAGCATATCATTAGACTTTATCAAATATCCTTGTTACATAGATTTTTCTATAATGGAGGAACCTTGTCTTACCATTAAACTTACATATCCTTTATAAAGCTGTGCCTGTAGCAATGTGATCCTCAATATGTAGGCATGTAATTACTGTCAAAGACCTCCTGGATTGTAAGGTTTAGCTTCGATACCTTCCTTTATGAATTCCTTTCCTATCATACTTATTTTTTCCAATATTGCTCCCAATAATACTGTCTATTCTAGTCTTCTCCTATATTTATGCTTTAGTTTCTATCATCACTGAGAAAATGGAAACAGAAAAAAATAGAAAAAAGAAACGAGAGGAAAATGTACTAATCACTACTTGAAACCTATAAAAAAGAATGATCATCTAAAATAATGTCTTTCTTCCCTAGTCCACACTTACTGTCCTGCTCAGTGGCTGGAGGGGTTGTTGGGGAAACCTCTTCAGCATCAGTGGCAGCAATGGGGGCTTCCTGGTCAGGAGGGGTGTTGCCCTGGGTCTCTTGGATAGTTGGCAGAGCTAACGTTGTACCCACAGGTGTCAGGTAGCCAGAGAGATTGAGGTGGGAGTGCACTCCTGGGTCAGCATTTGCCTCCTGTATGGTGGAATATTATGCTTGATTTGTTAAAATGACATAAATATCCTTATATATTTGTATAGCCGTCTTCCAAAGTAGTTTTTGATATGTATACCCACCATCTTTGTTAGACGCAATTACATTTGATTTTACATATAAAAATAGCATGGTAATGAATATAATATCCCATCCCTAATGAGTAAAAATAGTAAAGGAATATGATTATAAAAAGCAATTATATTACATATTGCAGTTACAAAATACATCTGTCATAAATGCTCATGAAACAAGCATTCCTTATCTGTTTGATTTCCTTTTATCATAAGATAAGATGAACTGCCTCTCTGCTTTTTAAAAAATTCCTGTCCTTGAGATACTTGCTCTAATTAAATTCTCTCTCTCTCTCTTTCTCACTTTTTCTCTCTTCTCTCTCTCTCAATCTTCTTTCTCTCTCCTCTCTCTCTATCCCTCCCCCCTCTCTGCCCCCCTCCATGCCATCCCAATTCTCCCTCTCTCCCGCTCCGTCCTTCTTCTCCCTCTCCCCTCCCCCTCTGCCCCCCTCTCTCCATGCCTCCCCGAGTCCCCCATTACCTATTTTCTCCCCACTTACCCTATTAGGATCACAGATCGACCCTCTTGCCAAAGTCGCCCGCTTCTCCTCTGCCAGGCGCTGAAGGAGGTCTTTCTTCTTCATCCTGGGGACCTCCAGAGGCCTCATGAGAGCGCCGAACCACTGCAAGAACGGAAAAGAGTTTTACCATTAAGGAGTATTAGTATTAGAGTTTTATTAACAGTCTGTAAGTTAACATTTAAGTAGCTGATGTGTTCTCTTCTTTTCTTATTTGTGATGTGTGCTGCACTTTCTGTGTCAATACCACGTGTGTCAATCGCTATCTCGGTAAAAAGCCTTTCTTATCTGTTTGTTTGTGTAGTTTTCTTTTAGTCAAAGTATTTTTTTAGTCCTCCTCCTTCTCGCCCTTTCTCCTTCTCCCTTTGTCCTTCCATATCCTTTCCCTTTTTCTTTTTTTTCTTTTTTCCCTTGCTCACTCTCTCTCTTCCCCCTTTTCATCCCCTTCACTCTTTCCTATCTTTCTCTCGTACCCTCTCCCTGCTCCCCCTTTTCTCTTCCCCACTCCCCCCCCCCCCCGCCTCTCTTTCCTCTGTCCTTACCATTTCTCTCCCTCTCCCTTCTACTTCACTCCTCTTTTCCTCACCCCTCTCTCTCCCATCCCAATTCCCTACTTCCCTCTCTCCACTCTCCACTCCCTTCTCTTCCCCTCTACTTCACGCCCTCCTTCCCTCTTCTCTTTCCCCAATCCTTACTCCCCTCTCTTCCCTGCTTCCCATTCCCCACCCCTACCCCGCTCTCCCTCCCTCTCCCTCTCCCCCTCCCCCTCTCCCACTCCCCTCGCACCCAACACTCACGCAACAGTTGAGAATCAATCCCGCGATCAGGAGGTTGGTGCCCTTCCACGAGTACTCTCCGATCATGTAGTTGATGAAGGGAGGGAAGATCATGGTGCCGATACCCGAGCCGCAGACCGCGATACCCGTGGCTAGGGCACGCTTGGACTCGAAGTAGTAGCCGAC
>NW_020869317.1:466659-469159 GCF_003789085.1 Penaeus vannamei | reverse complement strand
TGTATTACGATATTTTTTGGCGTTCGGCTACTGTCGTTTCATTATATTGTATTTCTTCCTTAGTGACCTTCGCATGTGATATCTCAGAGTTTATTTCCACATACTGTTGCGCTTTGCTTCAAGTAATAATAGGGCAGCAAGATTACGCTTCAGGATAGCCACATTGGCACGAAATAAGCGACAAAGTTCCTGAGAGCGATGGTCATATTTTGAATTCAGGCAAACACCTCCAAAGACAGTAAGTCCCAGTCCTCAGTTCACCAGGCATTGTGTGTCCAGAGACTTGTTTCCCGTGTAATGCTCAGTGAAGAATTCTCTCGCTGCCGTGGTACTACAATACATTACCATTATATAACACGGAAGCACAAATAAGCATAAACGATGATATAACACTGCATTCATAAACACCCTTCGTTGTTTTAATTTGATTAACAGTAAAAATAGGATTTTGTTTGGGTTCTCTTGTAACAAGCCTATCGTACCGAGCATGTCTACGCATTGCACTTCTAGACAAGTATGTTATCTGTTTGTACCATAAACTGCCCAGGTACCCATTGTTCAAACTCTTGCCCATTGATATAACATTGAGCAACTTCAGAGCTCTTAAGTTTATCACTTAAAACCCCCAACGCGTAAGATAGCGCGAGTTAGGGGTAGAGTTGATGGGGAAATAGTCTGAAACTTACATGGGCTCCGATATACGTCGCGTTGAGAGAAATAGCCACTGTGTATTTTCTTTTTGTGTTTTTTTTTCTTTTTTAATGCGGCCGTCTTGTTAACAAATGCCAGTCAAGTTATCAAGGAAACTACATGAGTAATTCTATTTCATTATGTTGTCTAGGAAATACCTTCCAATGTATATTAGGCCTTTGATGTATATCATAGCCTTACGTCTCAGTCAGGTTCGGTTCTTTAAACAACCTTAACAAAGTGCGATCGAACTACATGAAAAATAGGGGGTCGCATACAGTTCCCTGAAACGCTCAATATGACTTGGAGAAGGAAAGTACTTGGTCCCATCAAGCAGTTTCCAGTTCATACCCAAACCATCAGCTTGCTCATTATCAGCGTACTTTTTTATCCTCTTTTTTATTCGAAGGCCACTTCTATAGTCACTCTCACTATCACTTATCGCACCTAGCTGGTGACTTTTCTTCTAAATACCGCAGTTTGTTTCATCCACATTCAATACTTTGCTTTTAGTTTGGTCATTCATTTACCATCCTGACTAACTCTATAAAGGTGGAAACGCAGGTACATCTAATCTATCTGAACATCATATTACGACATTGCGGTGTATATTTGAAATATACCCTCTGTTTAGTTTAGCTCTTTACAAAAAAAAAAAAAAAAAAAAAAAAAAAAACACTATAGCTAACTGCGCAAGCGTGGACAAGCTTTGATACTTTTTTGCATGGTCATAACATAATATGATTCTATTACGTTACAAATTTAGATTATACCATAATCATAAGCTGCAGTGTGTCAGTTAAGAAGAAAAATACAAATTCCTCCCTCTCGTTCTCTATCATCTGGCGTGCTGCTTAGGCGCGGTAAGGCATTATTACAGTCAGTATACAGTCATATTATGATATTAGATTTCGCCTTAGGATGTAACATAATTATATCTTTCAATGAATCTGATGACATGAAATGGTTAAACATTTCTGCGTACCCCGTGTTAGGTGGCCTGAAAGACTTTATCACGTGACTCTTCGGTATAATGTGCACGTGTTCGCTTATTCCCCTTATTGCAAAGTTTACCCTCAGTTTCTTTCATATGACATGTTGCGTCGATCAAGCAATCTGTACTCGTCTGATTCTTGCGATTGTAACACATTATCATGTTCTTGTATTACAGAAGTCATAGACGAAATTATATCATAGAAAACCGGCTATACTAGGTTATGTTACAACTTTCTTTGTAGGAGTTTCGATTGAGTAAAATCCAATCAAGAGGTACTCTAAGATCGACTGGAGATCCACGCTTTGCTTATCTCACACAGACCTTATGGGATCAGCTGGATCGTACTCAGGGATCCCTACTGGCGTTGGTTTCCACACAAAATATAAAGCATGGCCGTGTTATTCTGATATGATTTGCAATATTTCCCAGTTCTCAATCGTGGGTGTTTAGGCTTTAGAGACCATTCTGTGAGTTGTAGAAAACGACTCCAAAGCCTTGACGTTATAGAAATTTATGTCTTTTGGGGGTTATGTTTAAAATACTTCAGTTTGAAATATCGCGCGCTGCTCCCGTAGATTTAAAACACGATTGATAAAGCCGCCTCTCTTTTTTTCTTCCTTCTTTCTTCTATTTTTTTTCTTTTTTTGAGTGAATATATGTTTCCCATTATTCTCTACATGATTTCATTACGAAGATAATATTACTTCTATAAAAACAATTCTACATATGGTTACAGTGAATAATGAGAAGCAATAAAATATTATCATCTCGGTACAGGATGAGGTGTTCATGCTGAGCTTTGAAATCGTGTTT
>NW_020869317.1:449159-454159 GCF_003789085.1 Penaeus vannamei | reverse complement strand
AAAATCAAAAGGTTTAAAACGAGACATTTAAACTTTCGAACACCATAATACCTAATCATTACTCCCACCCTCAAATTGGCACACAGCCTGATACGTCAGACCACCATACAGTGACGTGCTGGTACAAAAAATAGAAAAGAAAAGAAAAGAAAAAAAAAAACGAGATAATAGATGACAGAAAGAATGAAGAACCAGGGTGCTTTGGGTGGAGAAGCCTACGAAGTGAGATCGGACAAAGGAAGCGAGCGAAACAAAGGGTATACAGACGGGATAAAAGGCCAACGTAGTCCTAACGACAGGTGTAGAATGAATTGTCTTAGGTTCGCCGCCCCTGCCGCCGGTCCTTCGCCGGCGGCCGCCTCTCTTGGCCTCGGTTGCTTGGTCACTGGTTCGCATGGTCGCGAATCCTGTTTCATCGAGTCTGTCCGCGGGGACGAACCTGAAGGCTGATACAAAGCCGTAAGTCATGGTGGTCTGGTGTAATTGCAGTGCGGATGACACATGTTTTCTTGTCTTATTTTTGTTCTCGATTTTGCTGTGAGTGCTTTTCTTTTTCTGTTCTCTCTTGATACTTTTAGCCGCGTCTCTGTCCCTCTCCATCAGATAAATCGGCGTACCCTGTGAGACAAACCGGCGAACATGTGGCGGTGTCTCCTCCCTTTGCACGAGAAATTCCATCGAATCAAATATACTCCAGACTATTTCCTTCTTCGCTGCCATGACGTCGTTTGATCTCCCAAAGCAACGTCAATTACAATCATATCGATTTTATGCCCCGCAGACCTTTCCTCTTAAGCTACTTCTTTGAAGCTAAATGACAAACACTCCTGAAGGCGGCGACGGACCAAAAGGAGGCGATACCCCACGCCCGGAGCGATACCTGGTTCGTGGTAATCGCGGGTGGGTATCGGACTTCCAAGAAACCAGCACGCGCGGGGAACTCCGAGGCATGTTACCGGCTGGTTTTGAAATAACGAAGAAAAAAATTGCGGTCTAATGGGTTACAGATGATTCAATTTCAGACGGATGCTTTCTTGAACGTCTCGGCACAAGTAAGGAAAGGGAGGGAAGAAAATGACAATTTAAATATAAAATACTTTCTATAATCTTAATCTTCTCCTTCCCTTTACTTACCTCGCGTTTTCATCGGTCATTCCCTCATCATTTCCTCTCTCTCCCAACTCGTCCCATCAACCGGACAAAGAATCCGGATAAAACCAGATAATAACCATCTGTAAGGCTGACGCAAGTGCACTTAACTGGCGGAAGAGAAATGAAGGAGATGTTTGTGGTAGACGTGGAAGGAGAGAATGAGGAAAGCAACGAGGAGGAATGGTAATGGGAGTTGTACCGAGAGAGAGAGAGAGAGAGAGAGAGATGAGAGAGAGAGAGAGAGAGAGAGAGAGAGAGAGAGAGAGAGAGAGAGAGAGAGAGAGAGAGAGAGAGAGAGAGAGAGAGAGAGAGAGAGAGAGAAGGAGGAGGGGGTGGGGAGGGAAAAAGAGAAAGAAGAAGAGGAGAAAGTTGGGAAAAAGGAGGAGGATGGAGACAGTTAAATACATGTAAATGTATGTTGATATAGGTTATCTCAGTAACGATCGCAGCCTAGAAAACAACAGCTAAAAATACACAGGTAATCTTACACCGTATCCCCCTGAGCGATGACATTACATAATGCTGTAGTAAAATAACACCCACAATTTCTAGATAAGATAAAGATGTCAGAAGGACTTTTTAATCAACTATCTCGTACCGAATCTTCGTCGAGATCTATACAAGGAAAAGCGATGAAAAAAGGGAGTGAAAAACGGAGAAAGATACGGGGAAAGATCACGGCATATCAGATAACGCAGAATTAATGGCGTTTGGCAACTGTTTGTTGACGTGGTGAGCCCTCTTGGGAAATCTGCTGAGTCATCCCGACGCGTTCCTCCTCTCATGCAGTGCCCGAACATGATAAGGTGAGAATTTGCATGAGCAACTTCCGTGCATCATTCCATCACGCGGTCAGATTATGCAAGGAGGTGCTGAGGATGTAATATGTTTTGTTTCTCCTAAAATAAATAGCTTCCAGATTTGGTTTTATGTTTTGTTTCCTGACACTATCAAATATTGAAAGTCCGTTCAAAAACGCAGGAATTCATAACAACAGTAGAACAGGATGTTTAACCACTACAGAATTTATTTCATATCTTGCACAAACATTTTTTTGTTTTGCAACGAACCCTAATTCTATAATATCAGTGCTTCACGTAAGTTATGCAATAAAGCTGTTGCTGTTATTTTATTTATCCATTTCTTCTATTTACAACAATCTATTAATTCATTTAATCATCATTATTCTTTGTTCGTTCTTTTTTTCTTCAAGAGTGAATAACCTTTCGTTCCACGAAGACGACGGAAAAGTGATCGTCTCTGAATATGGATTCCAGCGCATCAGAGAATCAGCGCCGACGGATATCAAGACCCCCAGAGGCTAAGACAAGATTTATTTCGCAAAATCATCACAATGCTTAATAATATATAGCTTCTTCAATTAAGGAAAGTTGAAGGAAATACACATTTGAAGGAGGAATGAGGGAAAAGAATAGCGAAAGATATTTACTGGGGTTCCAGATAATTCAAAGATTATGTTAATTCCAAATAAGGATCTGAGGTAATGTTTATTAAAACAGCGTGGATGGCCGATAGAGAATAAACAATGCTTGGGTAAAGGCAAGAGATGAAGTTGTGATGAGTAAGCAAAGAAGAAAAGGAGAAAGAAGGAGGAGGAGGGAGGAGGAAAAGAGAGGAGGAGAAGGAGAAGGAGAAAGGAGAAGAAGAAGAAGAAGAAGAAGAGGGGGAGAGTGGTAGTAGTGTTAGAGGTGGTGGAGGTGTGGTGGTGGTGCAGGAGGAGGAAGTGGTGTGGTGGTTTCGGTGGTGGAGAAGTAGTAGTAGTAGTAGTAGAAGATCAGCAACAGTAGTAGAAATAGAAATAGTAATAGTAGCAGTAATAGTAGGAGTAGCAGAAGGAGGTGGAGGAAGGAGGGAAGGAGGAAGAAGGAGAGGGAGAGGGAGAGGGAAGGAGAGGGAGAGGGAGAGGGAGAGGGAGAGGGAGAAGGGAGAGGGAGGGGGAAGGGGGAGGGGGAGGGGGGAGAGGGAGAGGAGAGGGGAGGGTGAGGGAGGGAAGGAGGGAAGGGAAGGGAAGGAGGGAGGAAGGAGGGAGGAGGGAAGGGAAAGGGAAGGAGGGAGGGAGGGAGGGAGGGAGGGAGGGCGAGGGAGAGGGAGAGGGAGAGGAGAGGGAGAGAGAGAGAGAGAGAGAGAGAGAGAGAGAAGAGAGAGAGAGAGAGAGAGAGAGAGAGAGAGAGAGAGAGAGAGAGAGAGAGAGAGAGAATGGGGGAAAGGGTAGAGAAGAGAGAAAAAGAAGAGAAACAGAAACGATAGAAGACGAGAGAGACGAGAAGATGAGACCTAAGAATGGAAGAAAAGGCAATAGAAGGGAAAGAGAGTAAGATTTACGGTCAGGTTGAGTCGAAAAACATAAATATGGGGTTAGAGATAGGGTGTGTGGTGGGAGTGGCGAGGGAGGAGAGTGGAAGGAGAGGGGAGGGAGGAGAGGAGAGAAGGAGAGGTAGGAGGGAGGGGAAGGGGGGAGGGAAGAAGAGACTGTTGACCGGCAAGCTTCGTTCAGAATGGGACGAAATGTGATACAACGAATTCCTTTTCTCTTAAAATACTCAAAAGTTTATATATATATATATATATATATATATATATATATATATATATATATATATATATATATATATATATATATATATAGCTACGTGATTATTCTCAATTCAAAACATCTTGAACTAATCACTGCCTCCATTTTTATTTTTATTTTTTTTCTTGTATGTTTTCATTTTTTTCCTGAATTTCGGTGAGATGAAATGATACATTGGAACATTCCGGATGCTCAGTGAGTCACTTAACATCCTCTAAAAGGTCATCTGCTGAACTATATATTTTCATTTAATTCTTAACTGCGTATTGTCGTTTTGATTATTTGAGGTTGTTTGAATGTTTGTGTTTGTTTCAGATTTTATCTAATTTCTTTGAACGCGGGTGTTAAATTGTTACCTTCCTTTGGGAATCGAGGCATATGTATTCACTTGCACAAGTAATGATACAAAAGCTGAATACAAACGAATACAACAAATAAGAAAACCTTTTTTTAAGAACTGCAACATGAGTTCACCCTTCTAGGAATTTGGATTCAGCCACCCCCTCCCCCCTGCTCCCCTACTCCTCCGCCGGTGGTCGTGCACCTGTTCCTGAGAACCGGTTTTCGGGTCATATGTGCACGATTGTTTATGGGGGCGGTCGAGTGTGCATTGTCTTAGATGGGGATGATGATACAGTCAGGGCAGAGTCGGTGTTGGTAGGGGAAAAAATGGTGATGTTTAGGATGATTTGAAGGAACGCGTTCAAAAGGGAACTCACCGCAATTTCGTTTACCAAATATTTTCTTAATTTAATCTTTCAAATTTATCGTATGAATCAGTATTTTTACGTTAATACACTACAGTCATGAGGTAGAGTGCATTAACGCGAATACAGCGATGTTCATGGTATAGACGAAGGTTTAAATTGACGAAACATTTAAAAAACATTGTCGGGCTGTTGGTCTGAGACCCCCTCTGGTCGCGCATACCTCCATCTGGTGTTGGTAGGGGAAAATTAAGGGTGTTAGGGGTGGTTTGAGGATGTCTCTGGGGGATATTCAGTGGTGTTAGGGAGAATTTGGTGGTGGCAGAGGATAATTCGAAGGTGTTGAGAAGAGTGAAATACAGTTTGGGGAAAAGTTGATGGTATAAGATAGAAGATTGATACTACTACGGTTAGGCAGAAGATAGATGATAATACGTTTGTGAGCATATCACATAGAGACCCTCCTGAAGCAGTGTTCTCGAAACCACTTTTTACACGCATGTTAATGTGGGTGGTCGATTGTGCATTGCCTTGGATGGGGATATTTG
>NW_020869317.1:439159-444159 GCF_003789085.1 Penaeus vannamei | reverse complement strand
ACTCATGTTTGAACACTTATGTTTTAGATTATTCAAACAGTATTTTAATACCTATAAATGTACACATCATGTTATCATGTAAACAGTCAAAAAACATCCTCAAGCGCATATGCACCCTCATTGTTTCCCCGTGCAACATTAACCTAACATAGCCGCGCTGTTTACTGTGTGTGCAGTATTCAGGGACGCCAAGGATGACATACTTGGAAACTCCTGAAGTCATTACCTTGAACGCCATAACCTGTCGTTCTACGTTTAAAGCCGTGTTGCTAAGAATACTTTTACCATGTGCTAGGAGATTTACCACGCGTGCTACAAATATGTATGGGACCTATTGTTTCGAGTGGACTTACACTGACGACTTCAAGAGAACTATCCTGTTTGACCTGATATGATAAACTTGTCCTGGGAGACTGGAGGGACTTCTCACTGACAACTTTCTCTACAACTTAACCCCCCTTGGCAAGTTTCCAATGGTATTGCTCTCCCGCTCACCACAAGGCATCGCTCACGCCCTCGCCATCCCGTCTCCTCTTCTCTCTTCTTCTTCGAATTCCCTTCGGTCTATTTCCTTACCTCGCCCTCACTCACTTTTATCACTTCCTTTAACTGTATCGGTGTTTAACCTAACAAACGTCTTTTCATGGCGTTGTTTATTCCTGTCTTATTTCCCCGCGTTGTCATTTCCTCTCTTGCTCTACTTGTCTGTATCTGCCCGAGTTATTTCCTACTTTGTTCGTTTTACTATTTTCTATGATAACCGTGGGTTTTTATATTTAATTGGGTTTCGTTCCCAGTCCGCCTTTGCACTTGGCTACTGCTGCGCCGCCACGTGTAAAGCCTCTCGGAGTTGCCAACTAGTAAACAAGAGATTAGAATATCGGCCTCATGAACTTGGGCCGATAGCAGTGAAGCTCACGTTGCATTTAAAAGGATTTTCCATCATAAAATAATCATTTTTACGGAAATTTTATCAGCTTTGTGGCGATACGCAGTTTCAAAATACAAAATTCTCTCTCAGGATCAGTGTGAACATAGGAGTGATTTTGTTATACGACCTATGAGTATTTTTAATCAAATACATAATATATTATCCGTGAATTCAAGCATTTTATCAGGAACTAGTTCTAGGCACGGTGAAGACAACGTGAGTGGGATGAAGAGGGGGGAGGGGGGGAGAAACGATTGACGCTGCCTAAAAAAAAACTCTTAAACTATATTGGAATAGAGATGAAAAACGTGAACACTTAAGATGAGGGCTGACAAGGACGCTTCCAGATCCCAGAAGGAGGGTTAACACAAGGAAGTTGAAGGGTACTTAGAAGGGATATATTGACATACAAATCGAACGCAGATTACAGGACTTGGCTTCCTTCTAAAATCTCCCCAAGTCTTTCCCTTTTATGTGCATCTTTTGCGGCAACGAACGTAGTTTTCTTTTTTCCTTTTTTCTCTCCCATTTGTGTCTTTAGTTTCTATTATTGAATCATTTGTTTATTTTCCCTTCTGTTTGTAAATTTTGTGACAATGATTCCTTTTTCTAACCGACTACAATTTGGCAATTATTAGGATTTTACACACCGTTTCCCTCTGCTAGCAAGTGAATATTTTCCCGCGTTTTTGCCAACAAAAACAACACACCAAACAAAGAACAAACAAACAAATCATATGTTTTAAAATATCGAGAACAAAAACTTTCTCTTACTTTTCTCGCTCCTCCACATAAGGGTTGTTTTCTTATTATTATTATCATCATTGTTATTATCAGTATCATTATAATTGTTATTATCATCATTAATATAATTATTGTTGCTGTTATTTTTATTTCAATTCTTGTAATTCTTGTTCTTCTCATTAATTTTATAAATTATTGTTATCATTATCAACAGTATTATTATTATCATCATCATTATTACTATTATTATTGTTACTATTATTGTTATAATTATTATCATTATTATAATCTTTACTATTATTATCGTTATTTTTATCATAATTGTCATTAATATTATCATTATCATTATTGTTATTATTATCATTATTATTGTTATTGTTATTATCATTATCATTATTATGACTATTATTATTATTATTATTATTATCATTATTATTATTATCACTATTATTATTATATTATTATTATCATTATTATTAATATTATTATATGATGACTTTGAAAAGCTGTGGGTCTCTTCTTTAAATGCTTGTAGAAATAAATAATGAATAATGAATAGCCGAACGCAGAACTTATCATTATCATCATCATTACTATAATTATCTTTATCATTATCATTAAAAGTTTTACTATTATCATCACCATCACCATAATTTTATGATTATCGTTATTATCATTATCATTATCTTTATCCTCATCAACATCCTGATTCTCATTAAAATTCATTATCATCTTTACAACGATTGTTATCATTATCTTATCACAATCAACATGATCGTTAGTCTTTTGCTATTATCATGAACATGACCATCCTTATCTTTAAGATTATAATGACCCTATAAAAAGGTGTTTTTATATCTGCACACGCGCAAAAACACACACTCCCAGACATGCCCATTCGCACGTAAGAAGTCACACACAAACACACATACATGCAATCAGACGAACATACGTATATCTATGAGTGTAAGTACATACCCATATTCACATATACAGCATATTCACTTAAAAACTTATTTATATATGAATTTACATATTCATTTCAACACATTTTACACAAACGAACCTCGACACATACACGCTACCAGTCACACACATGCACACACA
This sequence comes from Penaeus vannamei, assembly GCF_003789085.1. Taxonomy (NCBI): domain Eukaryota; kingdom Metazoa; phylum Arthropoda; class Malacostraca; order Decapoda; family Penaeidae; genus Penaeus; species Penaeus vannamei. The sequence continues at coordinate 441,377 of NW_020869317.1, read as the reverse complement.
CACACGCACACGCGCAAACACACAAGCACACACACACACACACACACACACACACCACACACACACACATACACACATACACGAACGCACTTACGCAACACCGAACCTTCCTCATCCACAATAAGAGCTTTACATTGAGCTCAGGATGTACTCACTTAATGTTGGTAACCTTCCCTACACCTGCATTATCTCCCCCCTCCCCTCTCCCCCTCCCCTTCACCCGTCTCCCATTCGCCACACCTTCGAGCGAGTCAAAATACACCCAGAATGCTCTTTAATTTTCTCATTATATTGCCAGTTCCCGACCGATTTGTGTAAATATCTCGAGTTGCTATTTTACCCAACTCTTTTCTTTTACCTCTTCTCTTCCTCTCTTTACCCTGTCCTTTCTACGCAACCTCCCATGGGCTCTTTGTTCCCCCTCCCCCCCCCCCCCCGTACCCACATACCCTCATACCGGATGGCGCAGAGGCACCTGCTGCTGCTGGTGTCCGCATACCTTCAATCAGCCCAATATCGTCCTCTCTCTCTCTCTCTCGTGTGTGTGTGTGTTTGTCCCTCTTCCTCCCTCCCTCTGTCTGTCTGTGTTCTGTCTGTCTCTCTCTCTCTCTCTCTCTCTCTCTCTCTCTCTCTCTCTCTTCTCTCTCTCTCTCTCTCTCTCTCTCTCTCTCTCTCTTCTCTTTCTCTCTCTCTTTCTCTCTCTCTCTCTCTCTCTCTCTCTCTCTCTCTCTCTCTCTCTCTCTCTCTCCTCTCTCTCCTCTCTCTCTCTCTCTCTCTCTCTCTCTCTCTCTCTCTCTCTCTCTCTCTCTCTCTCTCTCCTCTCTCTCTCTCTCTCTCTCTCTCTCTCTCTCTCTCTCTCTCTTCTCTCTCCTCCCTCTCTGTATATGATTAATGTAATTGATACATTTTAAGAATACATAAACTATTTGAATCTGTAAAATAATATGAACGCAATAGTAAAGATCTTGCCCAAGGATCCATAAAGTGCTATATACCTAGTCATTCCAAAGGAGTTGGGTATGTTTGGGTAACGTATTATTTATCCAAATAAAATGATTTCTCTCTCTCTCTCTCTCTCTCTCTCTCTCTCTCTCTCTCTCTCTCTCTCTCTCTTTCTCTTTCTCTCTCTCTCTCTCTCTCTCTCTCTCTCTCTCTCTCTCTCTCTCTCTCTCTCTCTCTCTCTCTCTCTCTCTCTCTCTCTCTCTCTCTCTCTCTCTCTCTCTCTCTCTCTCTCTCTCTCTCTCTCTCTCTCTCTCTCTCTCTCTCTCTCCTCTCTCTCCTCCCTCTCCTCCCTCCCTCCCTCCCTCCCTCCCTCTCCTCTCTCTCCTTCCTCCCCCCCCCCTCTCTCTCTCTCTCTCTCTCACCCTTTCCCACACTCGCCCCCCCCCCCTCCTGGCGTAATGGCGCAACAGAGAAGTGATGTACGCAGCTCTTCTAGGTCAGTTCCATGAATGCGCAGTTGACGGATGGCATTAGGAGGGGCAGGTCTGACCACCCGGAGGAAGAATAAGAGAGCGGATGATAGGAAGAGAGAAGGAGAAAAGAAGAGAGAGAGAGAGAGTGAATTTGTTGTGAGAGAGGGAGGGAGGGAAGGAGGGAGAGAGAGAGAGAGAAAAGGAAGAGAGAGAGAGAGAGAGAGAGAGAGAGAGAAGAGAGAGAGAGAGAGAGAGAGAGAGAGAGAGAGAGAGAGAGAGAGAGAGAGAGAGGAGAGACAGACAGACAGACAGAAGCAGAGATAGACAAAGAGAGAGCAAGTTCGCAATGAAAATAATATAAAATACAAAAGTTACCATGAAGTGGCATATAAATGGATAAATGTGTGTATTACACGTTGTGAATGGGGCTCTTAAGATTTGTGTATTGGTAACTCAAACTGAATGCTGAAGAGGGCTATGTCACTCGTTAACACATATAGACAAATAGTTTATCCATTCAAGTATAAATATATATATATATAATATATATATATATATATATATATATTATATATTGTGTGTATGTGTGTGTGTGTGTGTGTGTGGTGTGTGTGTGTGTGTGTGTGTGTGTGTGTGTGTATGTGTGTGTGTGTGTGTGTGTGTGTGTGTGTGTGTGTGTGTGGTGTGTGTGTGTGTGTGTGTGTGTGTGTGTGTGTGTGTGTGTGTGCGTGTGTGTGTGTGCGTCTATACACACACGAACTGGATAAAGAATTCTTGAAAAGAATTACTTAAGCCCCTTGTTA
>NW_020869317.1:399159-414159 GCF_003789085.1 Penaeus vannamei | reverse complement strand
CCAGATCACTTGACAACAACATCCGCCCACAAGATAATCATCTCGAGCAGTATTGAACGTCACAGAGCCCGGCTGCGGCCACCCAGCTGTACAAAAGATGACGTCACACCCCGGGGCCTGGCTGAGACTACCTATCGCTACCCTGGCGTGTGGTCAGGCATTAAGTCTGTGGTACTGCGGCCGTCTTGGGCTTGGTACTGCAGTGGCTTCGATCGATTGAATTGACTGAGGAACTGCATGTGGATTTAATGATTTTTCTTTAATTCATTGTGTTATTTTCCTTGTTCGTGGCAAAACATTTGGTTACCATATCGTAGAAACGAGTAATACAGATAAAATTTTGACCGGAAATAATATAAGAATGAAAGAAAAAAAAGAAATATGGTCAAGAAACCGGGAGACGCAGGTAAGGCAGAGAAACGAGCCCAAAAATAAAATAAAAATGTTGCCGTCGTTAAAGGTGGCCAAGGGTTGTCCAGAATGCATTTCCAAGCCTCCCGATATAGGCATACTAGGAAAAACATGGAATCTTTAAGAAGTGGGTCATTAGAGCTTGAGCATAAATTTTAAAACGAGAGAACGGCCGGAGAAAACGAGATTGGCGTGGCTAACGGTCCGATTACGTTTTCTGATCTATGGCTACCTTTTTTCATTCCGTCTTTCGACTCCTTCCCCACCTTCGTTCTTTGTATATTTCATTTTCTTTCTTTCTTCGCCTCTCTCTTTCTCCTTTTCTTTCATTTCCTCTCCTCGTCTCTTACTCTCTCTAATTCCCTATCTTTTTTTCCCCCTCTTCTCCCCAATCTCGCTCTCTTTTTCTCTTTCCCCTTCCCTCTCTCTCTCTTTTCCCCCTTCTCTCTCTCTCTTTTTCCCCTTCTCTCTCTTTCTTCCCCTTCTCTCTCTCTCTCTCCTTCCCCTTACCTCTCTCTCTGTCTCTCTCTTCCCCCTCCCTTTTTTTTTTAACCAAGCAAGCGAAAGGAAAACGATTCTCGTGTCACGCAATAGATCAGTCAAGTTTTCCTTCCCGATACAACTTGCCAAAATTCCCAACAGATGTCGCCTTGCAAATCCCGCGCGTTTCTTGCTCCCGAAATCGAGGTGTCGGGCTCGGCGGCTGCGGGTTTGTTTCTGTCGCGAAATCACGATTATTGATCGATCGAGGCCAGAATTGCGTCACTGCAGAGAGGCTGTACGGCGTTCTTCTCCTTCGGCGGGATCAATAAGCGCGTAACACTGGCTCTAAATGGCAGCCGAGGGTTTGGAATGAAAGCAACAGATCTCTCCCTCTTGGGGGTCCAATCCTGTGTTTTTTCGCTGTCACTCCGGTCTCGCTGAGTGACACAGAGACGATTTAGGTCGAGGATTTCATTTCTTCAAAATGTCACTCAAGGTCTGACAGTTTGGTGTATTAATACCTTCCTTCTTATTTGTGTTATTTATTTATTTATCTATTATTATTATTATTATTTTTGCAAAGGGGTCGTTGTTAAAACCCTCAGCATATCTTTGCACGCTTAAGGACATCATTACGAAGATAGTGAGGAATTTGAGGATTGAGTTAAATGTCACGTGAAACTAGACCGCCCGTCGCTGCCAACCCCCAACCGAGTTTCAACCAGTGCGCGCCAGTTCGTGTGTTCCTTCCCACCCTCATTATCCCTTTGTTTGATTCTTTCTCTCTATCTGTTCGTCTTTGTTCTTGTCTTCTTAACTTCTTGTCTTCTCCATCTCTTTGTTTAATATCTCCGTTTACCCTTTCGGTATTCTGTCTGATTCTATCCTTATTTCTCTCTCATTGTCTGTCCGTCTTTCCTACCTTCTCTTTTCCGCATTTCCTATTATCTGTCTTTTTTTCTTTCTCTGTTAGCGGAGAAATATTTTCATATTCAAATTCCCAAGGCCATCTAACATTGCTTTCCACTCCTCCCATTAGCATAAATTTCTCTCTCTCTCTCTCTCTCTCTCTCTCTCTCTCTCTCTCTCTCTCTCTCTCTCTTCCATTCTCTGTCTGTCTGCTTCTCTGTTTCTCTCTGGCTGCTGTCTGTCTGCCTGCTGCTGCTCTTCTCTCTCTCTCTCTCTCCTCTCTCTCTCTCTCTCTCTCTCTCTCTCTCTCTCTCTCTCTCTCTCTCTCTCTCTCTCTCTCGGGTGGAAGAAATATGGTGAGTGGTATAAAGCAAATGTGAAGTTAAGAGGAGAAGGAGAATCTGGAAGACAAAGGCTAAGTACGAGGAGGAAGAGGAGGAGAAGGAGGAAGAAAAAGAAAGAGGAAAAAGAGGAGGACGAAAAGAAGAATCAGAAACAGGGAGAGCATAATAATAATAAGAAAAAAAGAAGAGAAAGATAAGAAGAAATAAGCATAATAATAATCATAGAATAGGAAGAGGACAAGGGACACTGACAGAAGAAGTAAGAAAGGAGGAGAAGACAGGTGAAAAGATAATACCCAGACGAAGGAACACAAACCGAAAGAGAGAAGAGCAAGGTTAACACGAAACAAAAGCAACGCGATATAAATACAGCCTCTACCACCCTGCCCCACGTGACCTCATGCACAACAAAGGGCCAGCAAGACGCCATGCACGCGGCAGGCATTGCATGACACGGGCCGGGTCACGTGCTTGTGTTCGGTTCGTCACCTTCTGCTCGTCTGGTTCGCTTCGGGAACCCTTTCCGATCTCAGCCAGGGTGCGCCACTCCTTGTTGCTTCCCTCATTCGCATTTTCATATAGTATTCTTCTAATTATACTTATGTATGTACACACACACACACACAACACACACACACACACACACACAACACACACACACACACACACATATATATATATATATATATATATATATATATATATATATATATATATATAATGTGTGTGTGTGTAATGTGTGTGTTTGTGTGTGTGTGTGTGTGTGTGTGTGTGTTTGTGATGTGTGTGTGTGTGTGTGTGTGTGTGTGTGTGTGTGTGTGTGTTGTGTGTGTGTGTGTGTGTGTGTGTGTGTGTGTGCGTATCTGTGTGTGTCTACATACATAAATATAATTAGAAAAATAACATATGAAAATGCGAATGAGGGAAGCAACAAGGAGTGGCGCACCCTGGCTGAGATCGGACAGGGTTGGCATGAACGTTAAGAAAGCGACACACTAATCATCATTGTTACAATAACAAAAATAAGATCTCCTTTGGCGCCACGACTTCTCTGATCAACAAAGGACACCATTCTCGTATCCTGTGATTCCGCCTTACCTGTGATTGCGGATACCTCTTTGTTGCCATGGTAACAGGTCTTGTTTCGCGTGTCATCAACCTCTGTGCTGAGATGAAGACGCCCACCACCTCCTCCTCTCTCTCTCTCTCTCTTCTATGTTTTCTTTTGACTCCTTTCGCTTGTTTTTCTTTCCTACCCTTTGATAATGTGACCTTCCTCTTTCTCGGTATTTTTTCTCTCTAATTCTTTAAGGTTTTAATTTACGAATGTATTTTCTTTAGTCCCCCCTCGTTTCTCAATTTCTTTCTCCAACCGTTTTCATTAAGTTTTCTCATAAACTTTATTTTATTATTATTTTGTTTATTTTTCTTATAGTTTTCCTTTTCCATCTCTTTTCTAAGTACCCTTCCTATTTATCATCAGCATTGTTATCATTATTATTATTATTATTATTATTATTACTGATATCATAATCATTATTTTATATATATATTTTTTTGCAATTTTTCATAGTCTTAATTTTACCTTATCCTATCTCTCTTATTCCTTCTTTTCTTTTCCTTTTTAACTTCTTCCTCCTCAAAATCCTTCTATTCCAGCTCTCTCAATCACTTATTTATCATTTATCTCATTTACCTTCTTCTCGTACCTTCTTTCCTTCCACTTATCTTTTCTTTTCTCCTTATCCCTTTCCTCCTCTCCTCTTTTTCCCCTATTTTCTATAAACTTTTTTATCAGCCCTTTTCCCCTTTCTATCTTTCTTTTAATCTTAACTTTATTAACCTTATGATCCCCTTGTCTTTTCCCCTCTCTTTTTACCTTTATTGTCCTCTCTCTTATCTTACTTCAACTTTGATCTCAGGTGCTCTTTCTCCCCTCTTTACCTCTTTTCTCTTCTCTTTTTCCCTTTTCCTTTCTCTTTCCATATTTTACTTCTCTTTCTCTCCTTTCTTCCCCACATTTCTCCACTATTTTCCCGTCTCTTCCCCCATTTTCTCCCCTATTTTCCATTCTCTTTCCCACTTTTCTTTTTTCTCCGTCTTTACGCCATTTCTCTTCTTTTTCTCTTTTCCTTTCTCTTTCTGTCTTTCTCTCCCTTTTCCTTTCTTTTTCCATCTTTTACTTCTCTTTCTTCTCTATTTTCCCTTCTCTTCCCCTATTTTCTCCGCTATTTCCCCTTCTCTTTCTTCCATCTCTTCCCCCATTTTTCTCCTCTATTTTCCATTCTCTTTTCCACTTTTCTCCCCTATTCTCCCTTCTCTTCCTCCCCTCTTTACCCCATTTCTCTTCTTTTTCTCTTTTCCTTCTCTTCCCCACTTTTCTCTCCCATTTTCCCTTCTCTTCCACACTTTCTCTCCCTACTTTCCCTTCTCTCGCCTCTCTACCCTTCCCTTTTCTTCCCACATTTCTCCCTACTTTCCCTTCTCTCGCCTCTTTACCCCTTTTATCCCTTCTCTTTCCCTTCCCCTCTTTACCCCCCTCCCATTTCCCCCCACCAGAATTCATCCCCTTATCATTTATTCACGCTTTCCGATTCCAATCTCCCGATCCTTTCCGCGTCCTTTCGCACACGCTCCGTCCTCGAGAGAGAGACTCAAGCCAAGGCGATGTGCAAACAATAACGTTCAAATACCAAGGACATTGTCTTCCAAAAAAAAAAAGAAAAAAGAAAAAAAAGAAAAAGAAAACCAAAGGATAGAGTAATAAGGAAAAGAAGAAAAAATGCAGACAGTTTGTTTTACATTTCGTGTTGTTGACTTCTTTTTAAAAGACATTTTACACCATTTTATTATTGTTATGATTTTTTTGTTACAAAATTTGGTCAGGGGTTGCAAAATCATTTTACTCGATGGATGGGATGACTTGCATTCTGTCTCCTTCTCTGTTTCTCTCTCTTTCTATGTCTCTGTCTTTCTTTCTGTCTCTGTCTCTCTTTCTATGTCTCTCTCTCTCTTTCTCTGTCTGTCTCTCTTTCTCAGTTTCTGTCTCTCTCTCTTCCTCTATCTCTTTTTTTTCTGTCTCTATCTCTCTTTCTTTCTCTGTCACGTTTTAAACATTTCCTTTTACACCGTTTTCCACTTTTACCAATGTAACTCGACGGATGGGATGACTTGCTTTTTCAGTCTGCGCTGTAACGGGGTCGAAAAACAAACGAAATTCGGGTAAAAAATCGAAAGGAATTTTTTTTTTCCCCGCAGTAATGGGAAATGAAAATATTGGAAGGAAATGAGGGATATGGAGAAGGAGAGGACGAAGTTACTTAGAGGAGGTGAAAAGCAAATGGTTTGATGTACTGATTTGATAGAGAAAATGACAAGAAAAAGAAAACACTAAGGGACTGTCATAGTTAGACGGAGAGCTGGTAAGAGAGAAAGAGAGAGAGATGGGGAAGGGAGAACACTAAGTAACTGTCATAGATTAAGAGCAAGTGAGAGAGAAAGAGAGAGAGAGAGATGGGGAAGGGGGAGGAATGAAGGGAAGAAGGGAGAAAATGAGTAAGGAAGAAGTTGGGATAAATAGATAGACAGAGAGAAAGAGAAAGAAAGAAACAAAGACAAACACACACACACAGAGTGAGTGAGAGAGAGAGAGAGGAGAGAGAGAGAGAGAGAGAGAGAGAAGAGAGAGAGGAGAGAGAGAGAGGAGAGAGAGAGAGAGAGAGAGAGAGAGGAGAGAGAAGAGAGAGAGAGAGAGAGAGAGAGAGAAGAGAGAGAGAGAGAGGAGAGAGAGAGAGAGAGAGAGAGAGATGAGAGAGAGAGAGAGGAGAGAGATAGAGAGAGATAGAGATAGATAGATAGATAGATAGATAGATAGATAGAGAGAGAGAGAGAGAGAGAGAGAGAGAGAGAGAGAGAGAGAGAGGAGAGAGAGAGGGAGAGAGAGAGAGAGAGAGAGAGAGAGAGAGAGAGAGAGAGAGAGAGAGAGAGAGAGAGAGAAGAGAGAGAGAGAGAGAGAGAGAGAGAGAGAGAGAAGAGAGAAGAGAGAGAGAGAGGAGAGAAGGAGAGAGAGAGAGGAGAGAGAGAGAGGAGAGAGAGAGAGAGAGAGAGAGAGAGAGAGAGAGAGAGAGAGAGGAGAGAGAGAGAGAGAGAGAGAGAGAGAGAGAGAGAGAGAGAGAGAGAGAGAGAGAGAGAGAGAGAGGCAAAAAGACACAGACAAACAAGAAGCAAACAGAAACAATCAGACAGAAAAGCAGATGCAGAGAAAGACACGGAAATAAACAGCGAGAGAGAGAGAGACAAAGATCCGCACAAGCCCATGAACCGGCGCGCACTGGCTGAAACTCGCCTGTCCCGATGTCACCGATCGAAATTGCTTCGCTTGGTTAGTCGGCGATGACTGATGCCCTTTTTCGGTAAACTGACGACCGTGATCATGATGCTCTTGCAAACATTATCGAGCACTGTAATAATAATATCAGACACACAGGGAGCGAAGCCATTAATTACCCTTGCATGACAAAGGTACAAAGAAGTTGAAACGGGTACAGATCTTTACAGATAGCAGTAATACATGTAGACTACTGCTAACTAGAATTTTCTTTCACATGAAATATTCAAAGAAAGAAAAGATAATCCTTAAATATGTCACTCACTGTAATATAAGTGCCAACGATAAAAGAGTTATGTCACTCTCTCTGTCTCTCTCTTCTATTTTATGGATGACAAGTTGTTAACACAAACACAGAGCAGACTGGTCTGTGTGTTAAGTTATTTTCAGAAATCGAAACGCGCAGATAACCTTTCAGTTTGTCCGAACATGCGCGGTTCGTTGTTGCGCGACAATTGTTTTGTAGATGGAGATAGCGCAGGAAAGAGATCTGTGTCTTTCATTTCAAACGCTTGACTGCCACTTTGAGCCAGTGTTAAGGTACGGGCAGACTATAACCCAAATTTTTACTGGAATTCAGATTTTCTGAGGAAGCCAACCCACCCACCCGTGGTGTTCCACTGCGAAAGATCAATTGTCAGTGGAATTGCGGCATCAAAACAAATCGTACCCACAGGAACTCACTATGGATCCCGTAATCTCTCTAACTCTTGCTACTCGTTCATGTTTCTGGAGTTATAACCTTTTCTAGGAGGGAGTAAACTGCTTCAGAATTCCACATCTCGAATATTCACGGGATCTGCGGTTTCGACTCGAAGTTGGCGGATACGCGTTTGTTTATATTCGTCAGTAAAATGAGAATCCATGGTCAATGCTTTTGTTTTCATTTATTCGTATATTAGCTTAAATTTAAATGTAAATATTGTTGTAAAACTAAATATGAGGAATTCTGAATAATCTAAAATATATAATAATATTTTTGTCTTCATTGGAAAATTTATGCATACATATATACTACAGATTCTTAACGTGTGCAACTGCGATGGATACCCACTCGTCCATCGCATCGAACACGTGGGCGAAAGTTCAGTGGATTGAGCCCATCGATGAGCAAATTCCATAAAAAATCGCCAGATTTCACGAATCTACGGGTAGTCTGACCGTACCATTACGCGTTTATTGATCCCGCCGAACGAGAAGAACGCCGTACAGCCTCTCTGCAGTGACGCAATTCTGGCCTCGATCGATCAATAATCGTGATTTCGCGACAGAAACAAACCCGCAGCCGCCGAGCCCGACACCTCGATTTCGGGTACAAGGAACGCGCGGGATTTTCAATGCGACATCTGTTGGGAATTTTGGCAAGTTGTATCGCTTTTCTTTCACTCGCTTTTCGAGAGAGAGAGAGAGAGAGAGAGAGAGAGAGAGAGAGAGAGAGAGAGAGAGAGAGAGAGAGAGAGAGGGAGAGAGAGAGAGATGGAGAGACATAGCTGGAGAGACAGAATAGACGACATAGACAGACATATAGATAGAAAGAATAGAGAGACAAGACAGATAGATAGATAGTGATATAGATGTATAGATAGATATATAGGATATATATATATATATAAGAGATAGAGAGAGAGAGAGAGAGAGAGAGAGAGAGAGAGAGAGAGAGAGAGAGAGACTAACAGTGATAGATAGACAGATGGACAGAAAGACAGACAGATAGATAGACAGATAGACAGACGGACAGACTAGAGATAGATAGATAGATGGAGAGACAGACAGAGAGACAGACAGACAGATAGATAAATAGATAGAAAGGTAGATAGATAGAGAGAGATAGAGAGACTAACAGACATTGATAGACAGATAGAGAGACAGCTAGACAGACGGACAGACAGACAGACAGATAGTTAGATAGATAGATAGAGAAAGAGAGTAGATTAAGAAAAAAAAAAAATCAGTGATGGGGTTCAGACTCTTAAGTCGTTGAACAATCTAGAGGGATTTTCCCTTTTAAGAAAGATAAAGAAAAGAAAAAAAATAATAAAAAAGACGAAAAAGAGGAACGTGAAAGGGCTTAAAAGCATACGAAAAAAATGTAAAGATGAAGGGGGTAATAACTATAAAGAAAAACGAAATGGTGAGAGGATTTAAAACACTTAGAATATAAGAGAAAAAAAAGAGATGGGAAGACAAAGTCATTTGGAGATGGTCATATAAAACGAGAGAGAGAAAAAAGAAGCAGAGAGAGAGAGAGAGAGAAATAGAGACACAGTGAGAGAGACAGAGATAGATAGATAGGTAAGGAGAGAGGGAAAGGGAGAGAGGGGAGAGGATAGATAGATAGATATATAGCTAGATAGATAGATAGATAGAGAGATAGAGAGTGAGAGTGCAAGCGGGAGCGATACACACAGATAGACAGACTACAAACAAACATTAAAAATACAGCCGAAGCAGAGAAAAAGGCAACGTAATTAATACACCTCCCAATGAAAAAATATCCGCAAAGGTTAATAAAAAAAATGAGAAAGAAAGAAAAACACGAAAACCTAAGAAAACTTCCGAGACAAGGTTAAGGTGAGTGAGTCGATTCTGAGTCGGTGATGAGTCATACACACAAGAATGTCCTTAAGGGCATTGTTCTTTTAGACTAAACTATTGTCTATCCTCCCTATATGGATATGGTTGCGCTTTCTCGTCTAAGTCCGTGCTGTGTACAGTGACGGACAAGACTCTTCTATAACGTGTTTCGAATTCCGTTTCGAACCTCCGGTTATTACGACACTTTTTGTATAGGGTAAGACAGATTCGAAGCCTCAGTTCATTAAAAGACTTTTGTTCGTCACTTGTGCTGGAGTTTTCTTCGTGTTTTCTTTCGTGTTCATCTGGTGTTCTGTTTAAGCTGCGTGGAGAGCTTCGGGAAGAAGATTCGAAGAGATAAAAAAAAAGAAACTCATGTTATTTTATAATCGGTCTCGGAGACGGGGAAGCTTTAACACGTGACTAAAAAAAAAAAAAAAAAAAAAAAAGCGGGAATTCAAATGCAGATACAAGCAGACACACAGACATTGATACCAGACACAAATACAGACGCAGACAGAAAGATGGGGAGGTAGGCAGACATGCACACAACACCAAACACTCACACCCGACATCACTAACAATATATATATATATATATATATATATACCCTTAGAATTTATAATATGTATAATTATGTATATATATATAAGTATAATATGTATACATAAATACGGTGTTTATATATATATATAAATATAGTAGTTTTCTTTGGTTTCTTTTATTTTCGATTAATAATAATTATAATAACTGTTATTCATATATAATTCTATATACTCCTACAATTGAATATATAAAATTGAAGTATCAATATTTCATAACTATATGATTACGCTAAATATTAATACTAAAAACCTGTAATAATATATATATATATTAGTACATATATATAACGTTTTTGTCATTGGATTGTAGACTAAATTTTCCTTAGGTGATGAAGAAGTCTTTAGTGAATGTTTATATTTATTATCTATTAATATAATTGGAGTATTAATATAGTATCTGAAACTTATATATGCACTATGGGGCATTAACTAAATATCTTACAATTACATCCACACAAAAACACATATACTGGAGAGAACTGAGGGGCGCATAATCACATAGAACACGTACACGCATTCGAACACAGACTAAACAAAACCCTCCGCACATTCAGCATCTGAGCAAAATCAATATATCCGAATGCATCCGAAGAGATGTGAAAGCATACACCAAGAGCATTCTAGGGAAAATCATACACTACACTCCCTTTTTAAAAATCAAGGTCATAAAGATACCTAGATTAAGATGAGATTCAAAAAGGGGATCGCTTCGTGTTTGGAAGAGCAAAGAGAATAGAAACTTAATTTCACTGATGTAATTATGCATGATATTACATTAATAAATTAACACGGGCTCGGATTTTGCAGAAAATGTACAGGCACAAAAGAGAAAATATTTTTAATTAACACTCACTCGTGTCTTCTATCTCTTGGTTTGCCATATGTTACCATACTTGACTTACACACGCATTTCGTTTTGGTATGTGATGTACACACGATGATATATAATATATATACATTTCTCCTCATACATTTATGCACCAAATCAACAGATATTTGGAGAACATGAAAACAAGAACACAAACAATACATACGTTAGACCAAGACGAGAATACAAACATCAACTTCCAACGGACAAGATGGAGAGATAGAGTGAGTGTGTAGTAGAGGAGAGAGGAGGAACGAAATTGAGAAGATAGAGAGACAGATGAGAGAGATGAAGAGAAGTGACGGAAAGAGAGAGAGAGAGAGAAAGAGAGAGAGAGAGAGAGAGAGAGAGAAAAGATGAGAGGGTAGGAGAGAGACTTTGAGCGAAAATACGACTGACAGAGAGAGAAGCAGGCGAAAAACAAAGAGGAGCTACCAGACAGATCAGGCAAGAGAGCGCCAGAGTTTAGAGACGGAAGTAGTAAGAGAGAGAGAGAGAGGGACGAAATGTATGTAGGAGAGAGAGACGAGAGACGGAGCAGAGAGAGAGAGAAGAGGTTGAGGGAGAGAGAGTAGAATAATCCTTTTGCTATGTTGTAAAGCTTATGCTACATGTATACCGCGAGGCTCTACCACCGGCACAGAGGCCCGGCCTGGTGCTCTTCAGCCTCCACCTCCCCCTGGCAAGCCGCGACTCGAGCGGGTTCTGGATGGCTTGCAAGCAGCGGCGCCCACTCCTTCGGGGGGGCCCACTTGGGCGAAGACCAGCGTCGCGGGCCTCCCGGAAAGGCGCAGACGCATGAAAACGACAGGCCGCGGCGAGGCGAGGCGGGAGACCGCCGACTTATATAACACAGCTTGCGGCACATGTGCCGCCCCCGGGATCCCGACACTGCTATTATGCGCCCGGGCCGTCCAGCCGCCAGAGCTCTTGCTCCTCACGAGGAACTTAGCCGGATTACTAACGGTCTTAAGAGTTATTTATATCACAGAGTTTTGGATTTTACTAACTCTCGCCTTTCTCTCCTGCTCATCAACACTCCTCGCCATCATAGGTATTTCGCTTCTCTCACCTTTTTTACAGATTCTTACCTTCTTCATCAAGCTCTTCTGCAGGACAAAGCGCATGAGCACGGCAGTATAATGCGGCTGCCCTAGTTGTGCTGACACGCTACGCCAAATGTTCGCGCGCTTTAACGCGAATCCGTAAATTTGGGGGGTTGCCAAGCGATCCGAACGCCATCTGCAACGCATACGCACGGCGGAGGCACACTCAAAGGAACAAAGACCGAACCCTGGCGCAGGGGCGGTGTGCGGCGTTCAGTCTCTCTCCCGCTACGGATTCTCCTCCTCTTTAAAATTAATGGCGAAGATCTTCCTCGAGTTTTCTCGTTGTCTTATCAAGTTTTCAGAATGTCATAATTCAGTTCTCTAGTTGAAATCTTCAGTGTTGGTATGACACGAAGTCCGGTGGTCCGGTGTTCCGGTAAATCATTCTCTCTCTCTCTCCCTATCTCTCCCGGCACTCTACTGACTCTCCACCTGTTTTCTCTCTCACCGTATGTACAGCCCTCTCATCATCTCTCTCTCCTTCGTCCTCTCTCGCCTACCATGCCTCACAGCGACACCGCCCGGCTCCTGCCCCGTGTGCCCCGCCCATCGGCCAACCCCTTCTCGTGCCGCCGCTACTCGCTCTCAAAGAGAAAACGAGACGTGCGAGCGTCATAGAAAACGGACCCCGGAGAGGAGAAAATCGGCCTCTCCGCGGAACGCAAAGAAAACGGGTGCTTCGTAGCGTGCGGAGGGGACGAAAGTCTGGTAAGGGGAGAGAAGAGGGAGAGGGGGAAGGAAGGAGGTGAGGAGCGGGGAAGGAGGAGGAGGGGAGGAGAGAGAAGAGCGGGGAAGGAAGAAAGGAAGGAGAAGAGAAGAAAGGGAAATGAGAAAGGAACCGGAACGTGAGAAGGATGGAGGGAGAAGAGCAAAAAAGAAAGGAGAGAGGGGGACGAAGGAGGAGTGGGGGCGGGGTAAAAGGCAGGGAAGGAGGGAAACGAAGTAAAGGCAGGAGAAGAGAGGCGAGTGAATACTAAGAGAGAAAGGGAGGTGAGAAGAGGAAAGCGGACTCAGCGATCGGTGCAAACTTTTTTATTACAACTTTTCTTACAACGAGTTCGCTGGGAGTTGATCATGACGTCATTCATACTTACCCCCCCCCCCCCCATTTTTCCTTTTATCAATAACCTCGACTCTCTTCGTTCAAATATCGATCTCATTAAGGAAAGACTCATTTAGGCAAGAGGAAGAGAGGGACGCCACTGTTGCCAGGCAAGGTAGGCCTATGGACGAGAGCAAACAAGCAGTCGAGCGTTTTTTTTTCTCTTGGTTTCTCTCGTTGGGAAAGAAATTCTGGTACGATTGTCAGAAGTGGCAGGCGGGTGTGCAATTTGTGCTTGAACCTGTGGTGTGTTTTGTAGTATGGTAGATGATTAGATGATAGATAGACAGATAGATAGATAGATAGATATATGGAATAGAATAAAAATGGGTAGATAGATGGATAGATACATAGATGGAAGAATAGATGGATAGATGGATATTAGAGATAGATGAATAGATAGATGAATCTAGATAGATAGATAGATGAATAGATGATGAATAAAGATGAGATTAGATAGATGGATAGATAGATAGATGGAGGGAGAGATGGATAGATAGATAGATAGATAAATAGATAGATAAATGGATAGATAGATAAAAAGATAAATAGACAAATTGATAGGTAGAAAGATAGAAAAAAGAGCGTTTAATCCCTCGATATTTGATAAGCAGTACAGAGATGAATAAGGTACTTAGTTCACAATCCAATCCGATAAATTACCTTTATTTATAATCAATATACATCTATTCTAGCTTAAACAACAACAACAACAACAAAAAAAACACAACCAACAAATTATTGATTCCAAGTGTAAATTCGTTTCCTGTAAATCAAAAATGCAAATTCTCCCACGATCATAGCCTCAATTCTTCACTTCCTCTCTCACCGAATTATAGATACATATATAACATCAGGATGCGTTACCTCTCAATATGTCTCCTCTCTCACTACACTTTTTGCTTTTCGTGAACCGTACTTATTCTCCTTTCTCTCTCTCCTTGAACCTTTCTCCTGCTCTTTTCTCTCATCGATATCTAAATTTTAACCTTACTTCTCTCCTCTTCTAACCACTTGCTCGTTATCCTCTCCTATCTCTCTCCACTTACCCTAACAATTGGAACTTCGGGGCTGCTTCCTCGGCAACTCTATTCTCCTTCTTCTTCTTTCTCCTCCTTCTACTTCTCCTCTCCCTTCTCTCCTCCCGCCAAAGAAGAATATTCCTTCCTCTGCAGTGCGTTTAAACAGACGGAAGTCTATTTCGAAGAAGTTTTTGCAAATCGCGTTACCTAAGTTCTAAAGGTTCGACCCATTTTGCATAATTAGGGTCAATCATACGTATGCTTCTCCGGACGTAGCTACTTATAAGTAACGTTTTTGTTCCCGCCATTCGCTGTTCGCTACTCTGTGGCCCATGTCCTCCTTGATAGTCTGTTTTGTGATTTAAGTCTAATTGAATCACTATTTTGCTGCTGGCTCTGCGTCGGTAGCTAGTTCTCTTTCTGTATCTCGTTCGGTGATGTTTTCCTCACAGTTAGGGCGCTGTCAAAACACGTGTCCCTACTTCATTTATCTTCCTCTCCATCTTGCCTTGTTCTCCGTTTTCCTTCTCCGGTCTCAATCCTCCTCAACCTCATTTAATCATTTTGAACATTTCTTTGCTTGGCCATGCGGCCGACTTGCTCGTTTTTCACTCGGCGGGCGCTTCACAGCCTAGTCTTCGCCCTTTATGTAACACAATATTATAGATGTTCAATAAAAGAAACATGTTAAACACATATTGGTTTAATTTATGTAGGAGTAAAAGATTTATGTTGTTTGCCTTAAACGGGTCCTTTCATCAGATTCTTCCTCGACATCATAGCCCTTTTCTGACGTACGAGTCGAGTGCGTTTGAATCTAGTCGACCTGTGGGCTTCGCATAGTCTTCATTTTTCCTCTCTTAAATTAATAGGTGTGGGATTCTTCCGATTTCTCAGTGTTCTTATCAGAGTCTTTCCAAAATGTCATTATTTAGATATCAATATTCACAATAGATATCGTGTCCCCAACCTGCTCGGAACAAAGCTTAATCAATTGAGTCACTTCTCAGCTTAACCATTCTTCTTGCCAAATAGACAACTAAGTCAGGCCGTCCTTCACAAACTCCGTCTCATCCGGGCTAAAGGCCAGATCTCCCATTCATCACAGACAATAGGGCGGAACTTACAAGCTAGGCCTTTGCTTCTTATCATTGACCTAGCCTCGCCCGGATTCTCATAACCTCG
>NW_020869317.1:374159-394159 GCF_003789085.1 Penaeus vannamei | reverse complement strand
GCTTACTTCCCAGAGGTCTCTCTCTTGGCCTTCCAGAGGGTCTCTTCTTGGCCTTCCCAGAGGTCTCTCTCTTGGAGGGTCTCTCTCTTGGCCTTCCCAGAGGTCTCTCTCTTGGCTTCCCAGAGGTCTTCTCTTGGCCTTCCCAGAGGGTCTCTCTCTTGCCTCTTTCCCAGAGGTCTCTCTGTTGGCCTTCCCAGAGGTCTCTCTGTTGGCCTTCCCAGAGGTCTCTCTCTTGGCCTTCCAGAGTCTCTCTCTTGGCCTTCCCTCTCTCTCTGGCCTTCCCAGATCTCTCTTTGGCCTTCCCAGAGGTCTCTCTTCTTCCCAGAGGTCTCTCTCTTGGCCTTCCGAGGTCTCTCTCTTGGCCTTCCAGAGGTTCCAAGAGGTCTCTCTTGGCCTTCCCAGAGGTCTCTCTCCTTGGCCTTCCAGAGGTCTCTCTCTTGGCTTCCCAGAGGTCTTCTCTCTTGGCCTTCCCAGAGGTCTCTCTCTTGGCCTTCCCAGAGGTCTCTCTCTTGGCCTTCCCAGAGGTCTCTCCCTTGGCCTTTCCAGAGGTCTCACTTTTGGCCTTCCCAGAGGTCTTTCCTTCAATTCTCCTTCTCTCTTGGCCTTCTCTGGGGTCTCTCTCTTGGCCTTCTTTGGCCTCTCTCCATCTCTTGGCCTTCCTGGAGGTGTCTCTCTTGGCCTTCCTGGTCTCTCTCCTTCCCAGAGGGCCTTCTCTCTCAGTCTTTGGCCTTCTCTGAGGTCTCTCTCTTGGCCAGGCCCTCTCTCTGTTCTCTCTCCTGGCCTTCTCCTCTCAGGTTATCTCTCTTGGCCTTCTTCCAGTCTTAGCCTTCCTGGGTCTCTCTCTTGGTGTCTTGGCCTTCTTGGTCTCTCTCTTGGCCTTCTCTTCTCTCTTGGCTTCTCTGAGGTCTTCTCTCTTGGCCTTCCTTCTCTCTTGGCCTTCTCTCTCTTTCTCTGGCTCTTGGCCAAGATCTCTGGCCTTCTCTTGGGGTCTTCTTTGCCTTGCAGTGGGTCTCTCTCTTGGCCTCTCTCTTGGGAGTCTCTTCTTGGCCTTTCCTGGGCTTGGCCTTTCCAGGGGGTTTCTTCTCTCTCTTGGCCTTCTCTTGGAGTTGTTTCTCTTGCCCTTCTCTCGGTGTCTCTTTGGCCTTCCAGGGGTCTCTTCTTGGCCTTCCAGGGTCTCTCTGGCCTCTTGGGCCTTCCTTCAGGGGTCTTCTCTTGGCCTTCCTGAGGTGTCTTTCTCTCTGTGGCCTTCTCTCAGGGTCTCTCTCTTGGCCTTCCCAGAGGTCTCTCTCTTGGCCTTCCCAGAGGTCTCTCTCTTGGCCTTCCCAGAGTCTCTCTCTTGGCCTTCCCAGAGGTCTCTCTCTTGCCTTCCCAGAGGTCTCTCTCTTGGCCTTCCCAGAGGTCTCTCTCTTCTTTCCCAGAGGTCTCTCTTGGCCTTCCAGAGGTCTCTCTCTTGCCTTCCCAGAGGTCTCTCTCTGGCCTTCCAGAGGTCTCTCTCTTGGCCTTCCCAGGGTCTCTCTCTTGGCCTTCCCAGAAGGTCTCTCTCTTTGCCTTCCCAGAGGTCTCTCTTTGGCCTTCCAGAGGTCTCTCTCTTGGCCTTCCCAGAGGTCTCTCTCTTGGCCTTCCAGAGGTCTCTCTCTTGGCCTTCCCAGAGGTCTCTCTCTTGGCCTTCCCAGAGGTTCTCTTCTTGGCCTTCCCAGAGGTCTCTCTCTTGGCCTTCCCAGAGGTCTCTCTCTTGGCCTTCCAGAGGTCTCTCTCTTGGCCTTTCCCAGAGGTCTCTTCTTGGCCTTCCAGAGGTCTCTCTCTTGGCCTTCCCAGAGGTCTCTCTCTTGGCCTTCCAGGTCTTCTTCTTGGCCTTCCCAGAGGTCTCTCTCTTGGCCTTCCAGAGGTCTCTCTCTTGGCCTTCCTCTCTCTTGGCCTTCCCAGAGGTCTCTCTTCTTCCAGAGGTGTCTCTCTGGCCTTCCCAGAGGTGTCTCTCTTGGCCTTCCAGAGGTCTCTTCTTCTCTCCCAGAGGTGTCTCTCTTGGCCTTCCCAGAGGCTCTCTCTTGGCCTTTCCCAGAGTGTCTCTCTTGGCCTTCCCAGAGGGCTCTCTTGGCCCCAGAGGTGTCTCTCTCTTCCAGAGGTGTCTCTCTTCTTCCAGACTCTCTCTTGGCCTTCCCAGAGGTGTCTCTCTTGGCCTTCCCAGACTTCTTCCAGAGGTGTCTCTCTGCCTTCCAGAGGTGCTCTTGGCCCCAGAGGTGTCTCTCTTGGCCTTCCCAGAGGTCTCTCTTGGCCTTCCAGAGGTGTCTCTCTTGGCCTTCCCAGAGGTCTCTCTCTGGCCTTCCCAGAGGGTCTCTTTGGCCTCCAGAGGTGTCTCTCTTGGCCTTCCAGAGGTGTCTCTCTTGGCCTTCCCAGGTCTCTCTCTTGGCCTTCCCAGAGGTGTCTCTCTGGCCTTCCCAGAGGTGTCTCTCTGGCCTTCCAGAGGTGTCTTCCTGGCCCAGAGGTGTCTCTCTTGGCCTTCCCAGAGGTGTCTCTCTTGGCCTTCCCAGAGGTGTCTCTCTTGGCCTTCCAGAGGTGTCTCTCTCTTGGCCTTCCCAGAGGTGTCTCTCTTGGCCTTCCCAGAGGTGTCTCTCTTGGCCTTCCCAGAGGTGTCTCTCTTGGCCTTCCCAGAGGTGTCTCTCTTGGCCTTCCCAGAGGTGTCTCTCTTGGCCTTCCCAGAGGTGTCTCTCTTGGCCTTCCAGAGGTGTCTTCTTGGCCTTCCCAGAGGTCTCTCTTGGCCTTGTGTCCTCTTCTTCCAGAGGTGTCTCTCTTGGCCTTCCCAGAGGCCTTCCCAGAAGGTCTCTCTCTTGGCCTTCCCAGAGGTGTCTCTCTTGGCCTTCCCAGAGGTCTCTCTCTTGGCCTTCCCAGAGGTGTCTCTCTTGGCCTTCCCAGAGTGTCTCTCTTTGGCTTCTTCCAGAGGTGTCTCTCTTGCCTTCCCAGAGGTGTCTCTCTTGGCCTTCCCAGAGGTGTCTCTCTCTTGGCCTTCCCAAGGTCTCTCTTGGCCTTCCCAGAGGTCTCTCTCTTGGCCTTCCCAGAGGTCTCTCTCTTGGCCTTGTCTCTCTTCTTGGCCTTTCCAGAGGTCTCTCTCTTGGCCTTCCCAGAGGTCTTCTTTCTTCTCTCTTGGCCTTCCCAGAGGTGTCTCTCTTGGCCTTCCCAGAGGTGTCTTCTCTTGGCCTTCCCAGAGGTTCTCTCTTGGCCTTCCCAGAGGTCTCTCTCTTGGCCTTCCCAGAGTCTCTCTCTTGGCCTTCCCAGAGGTCTCTCTCTTGGCTTCCCAGAGGTCTCTCTCTGGCCTTCCAGAGGTCCCTCTCTCTTGGCCTTCCCAGAGGTCTCTCTCTGTTGGCCTCCCAGAGGTGTCTCTCTTGGCCTTCCAGAGGTCTCTCTCTTGGCCTTCCCAGAGGTCTCTCTCTCTTCCCAGAGGTCTCTCTCTTGGCCTTCCCAGAGGTCTCTCTCTTGGCCTTCCCAGAGTCTCTCTTGGCCTTCCCAGAGGTGTCTCTCTTGGCCTTCCCAGGTCTCTCTTGGCCTTCCAGAGGTCTCTCTCTGGCCTTCCCAGATGGTCTCTCTTGGCCTTCCCAGAGGTCTCTCTCTTGGCTTCTCTGGGTCTCTCCGTTGGCCTTCTCTTCTCTCTGGCCTTCGGTCTCTCTCTTGGCCTTCTCTGGGTCTCTCCCTTGGCCTTCTCTGGGGTCTCTCTCTTGGCCTTCTCTGGGGTCTCTCTCTTGGCCTTCTCTGGGGGTCTCTTCTTTCTTGGGTCTCCCTTCTCTTCCCGGGGTCTCTCTCTTGGCCTTCTCTGGGGTCTCTCTCTTGGCCTTCTCTGGGGTCTCTCTCTTGGCCTTCTCTGGGGTCTCGCTTCTTCTCTGGGGTCTCTCTTCTCTGTCTCTCTGGCCTTCTCTGGGGTCCTCCTTCTCTGGGGTCTCTCTCTTGGCCTTCTCTGGGGTCTCTCTCATGGCCTTCTCTGGGGTCTCTCTCTGGCCTTCTCTGGGGTCTCTCTCTTCTCTGGGGTTTCTTTCTCTGGGGTCTTCCTTCTCTGGGCTTCTCTCTGGGTCTCTCTCTTGGCCTTCTCTGGGGTCTCTCTCTTGGTCTTCTCTTGGAAGGCTTCGTTTGTCGGGGACGTCCACTCGATTCTGGTGTTTCTGCTGGCCCTGTTAGGTGTGATCAGGGCGTGGAGAGGCTTGAGGAGCTGGGCACACCCGGGGACGAACCTTTTGTAGAAGTTAAACATGCCCAGGAATTTCCGCAGCTGTTTCTCCGTCGCTGGCCTGGGGAACTTCCTTATAGCGGTGACCTTCTCCTGCGCTGGGGTGATGCCTTGGGGGGTGACGGTGTGGCCGAGGAAAGAGAGGGAAGTGACACCGAACTGGCATTTTCCCGGGTTGATAACGACACCCGCATCTTGCAGTCTGCTGAAGAGGGCGCGGAGATGGCGGGCGTGGTCTGCTTCTGAGGTGCTGGCGACGAGGATGTCGACGATGTAGGCGAAGACACCGTCAAGGCCGCGAGTCACGTCGTTTATGAATCGCTGGAAGGTCTGAGCGGCGTTCCGAAGACCGAAGGGCATCCTGAGGAATTCAAAGAGGCCGAAAGGTGTGATCACGGCCGTCTTGGGGATGTCCTCTTCAGCGATCGGGATATGGTGGAAGGCCCGCACAAGGTCGATCCTGGAAAAGACCGTACAGCCAGACAGCTCGTGGGAGAAGGAGTGCAGGTGCGGCAGGGGGTATCTGTCGGGGGCGGTGATCGTGTTAAGGTGACGGTAATCACCGCACGGGCGCCAGTCACCGTCCTTCTTCTTCACCAGGTGCAGAGAGGCCGCCCATTGGCTGCTGGAAGGGCGTATGATCCCCAACTGCATCATATGGTCGAACTCCGCCCTGGCACTGCGACATCTGTCTGGGGCGAGCGGACGGCAGCGAGAGTGGGCAGGGGGACCGTGGGTGACGATGTGGTGCCGGACTTCGTGCCGTGGTTGGGTGGCCCGGTTGATCGGCTTGGTCAAGGCCGGGAATTCCCGCAGGATGTTTTTGAAGGCGCAGGTCCTGGTGTAGTGGCCCGGTGAGGGCCAGAAACTAAGTAACCCCCTCGCGCCGTTTTCGTTGCGACTACGGGCGCCACCTGGGGGTATTTTTCTTCAAATACGAATAAATAAATATTTAAGTAATATAGAGGAAAAACATCTACTTCGGAACCTCTTCAGTTATACATAAAACTAATAAAACCTATAACAATAAAATAAATCGATTATATAAAAAAAATTATCATGGAGACTTGGGAAATTCCCGCCTCACGTCAGTTGATTGTGGCGAGAGGAACTGAGAGGACTGTATAGAGCTCCAGACGAGTTAAGTATTTGGGAAGATTTATGTATTTTCTGGTTAGCTCCTGTGACCGATAATAATCCGGAAGGACCACGAGATATTCCTGTAGCTTCCTGTGAATAAAGGGAGATTTTATTTCTGTTTTATTCTATATGTATTTTTTCCCCCTCCAGTTCCTCGGCTTTGAGTTTACCCCCCTTCCTTCTTAAATATTTTTTGCTTTAATACTTTGATTTCTTGGCACGTTTATTTTCGTTTGCTTACGCTAACTTGAATTTTTGTTTGTTTTGTTTGTTTTCCTTTTGTTATTAAAAAGGGGGGGAGTCACAATCGGCTCAATTAGTGGTGAAGAATAGCCCATGATACGGCTAAACACCACAGGTGGTATGCAGCGGTGTTGATGTTGCATTTGTGATGTGTGTGATTTTGTTTTTTAAGTACTGCAATTTATTGGCTAGATTTTTGTTTTAGAATAAGTAGGTATAATTCGTTGATATGGTGTGTAAATCAAATTGTTGCCTTAAGGTAGTCTTTTACTGCTTCGTATCTTTTATTTTGTGTATTAATTTGCATTGTTACGCTGTAATCTGTATTGTACAGTTACTTTGCAACATCAAGAACCCATGTGCTATTAATATTTAATTTATTCATGTAAATTGTAAATGCCAGTGTCTACCGTTCTTAATTGTCCACAGATTGAAGTGAGGACGCCAGAGTACACCACTTCGTTTGGTCCGACCCTGCGCCCTGGATCTAGTGAGTGGGTGCATGCGTGTGCTTGCATTCCAGCTCATCTACCACAGTGACTCGACCACGGTGCGACGATCTGGTTCCCTGCAGTGGAGAAGCAGGGCCGGGTCTTTCTGTTCACACTTATGAACTGCGACCACTCTCTGCTCGTATCGTACGTCCTCGTGTATCGGATCGTGCCCTTAGAAAAGTTGTGAAGAGGGTAACTCGCTGGTAAGAACTCCAGTAGGGGCTCAGCTCCTTCGTCACGTGCCACGACACCTACCAGCCCGCCACCCGAGGAAGCCAGTGACAAGCCTCGAGTAGCGGCACTACAGCCACCACCAGACGTCCATGAAATGCTTCGTGCTGCTCTAAGTCGGATCTCCGTCCTGGAAGAAGAGATAGCTGCTACAAGGAGTGAGAATGCCCGACGTCAGCCATCAGCACGGGAAGAGCCAATCACGGTGGGTCACATCAACGCATCTCTGGCTCCCAACTTACCACACCAGGAGCCCACCTCGTATGTCTACCCCACTCATGCTTTGGGTCGTCACCCAGCTGCACCTGTCAGCACTCACCAAGCTTTGAGTGGCCGGGATGAAATACCAGAGTTCTACGGTGAGACGCCTGCCTCACAAGCTCTGCAGAGAAACCGAGAGTTGGAGGCTTGGATATCTACCATTGAGATGCAAACCAAAAGAACCACTGATAACACAGAAGGGCAGGCCTCTAGTATGTCTGAAAGTCAACGGGAAGACCACAGTCTGTTTCCTCGACACCAGGAGTGAAGTGACGATCGTAAAGGAAGCTCATGCTAACACGCTACCAGAGGTTCGGATGTTGCAGAGCTCCCGGTCCCTTCAGGGAATGTCAGGACCGCCTAGCCCTGTGGTAGCCGAGGCCGATCTGACCTTCAGACTGCACCCGGACTCTGTGCTGGCCTTGGATATCTACCATTGAGATGCTCACGCAGCCATCCACTGATGAAGCTCTGATACGAATGGCAAGGGGAAGAGCAAGAGATTATGCACAGATGGTGCTGCTTGGTCCCATGTTTCAGAGCCTAACGTCCTGGCAAGATTTCAAAGTCACGTTGAGGGCTAAATTCAGGGAGGTTAGTACATCTGAACATTTCTTCGAAATGCTGTCTCAGTCGAAAATGATTCCAGGGCAGTCACCCCTTGATTACTTCCAAGCAGTTGAGATGGCTATACTCCAAGGCGCCAAAGACTACCCCTACGAAGTCGGGGATGTAGAGGCTCTTCTCAGAAGAACATTTACTGCGGGGTTGCCCACTTGGCTACGTCATCAGCTGCTCCTTTTGGACTTCACAACCACCAGCCAGATGGCGCAAAAATGTCAGGCGGCATGGGATGCCACCGTTGGCATCAAGACATTTCTACCCACAATTAGGAGTGCATCACATTCAAGTTATGGGCTCTACCCACCACAGTCAGTGCACCAAGGACAGCCACTGCCACTAGGATTTGCGTCTCCAGTGCAACATGCTGAGGGAGTTACACCAGCATTGGAGTTTTATAGTGATGGACCTCTACACCTGGCCCCGACACCTCTAACTAGCAAACAGGTTGGCACGGTGCAACAGATTCCAAGACAGAAGCATGTCATGTTTGATTCGCCCCAGTCAGCAACAGATGGATGGTCTTAGTCCTTCATGGCCGACCACAGTCTGTTTCCTCGACACCAGGAGTGAAGTGACGATCGTAAAGGAAGCCCATGCTAACACGCTACCAGAGGTTCGGATGTTGCAGAGCTCCCGGTCCCTTTAGGGAATGTCAGGACCGCCTAGCCCTGTGGTAGCCGAGGCCGATCTGACCTTCAGACTGCACCCGGACTCTGTGCTGGCCTTGGATATCTACCATTGAGATGCTCACGCAGCCATCCACTGATGAAGCTCTGATACGAATAGCAAGGGGAAGAGCAAGAGATTATGCACAGATGGTGCTGCTTGGTCCCATGTTTCAGAGCCTAACGTCCTGGCAAGATTTCAAAGTCACGTTGAGGGCTAAATTCAGGGAGGTTAGTACACCCGAACATTTCTTCGAAATGCTGTCTCAGTCGAAAATGATTCCAGGGCAGTCACCCCTTGATTACTTCCAAGCAGTTGAGATGGCTATACTCCAAGGCGCCAAAGACTACCCCTACGAAGTCGGGGATGTAGAGGCTCTTCTCAGAAGAACATTTACTGCGGGGTTGCCCACTTGGCTACGTCATCAGCTGCTCCTTTTGGACTTCACAACCACCAGCCAGATGGCGCAAAAATGTCAGGCGGTATGGGATGCCACCGTTGGCATCAAGACATTTCTACCCACAATTAGGAGTGCATCACATTCAAGTTATGGGCTCTACCCACCACAGTCAGTGCACCAAGGACAGCCACTGCCACTAGGATTTGCGTCTCCAGTGCAACATGCTGAGGGAGTTACACCAGCATTGGAGTTTTATAGTGATGGACCTCTACACCTGGCCCCGACACCTCTAACTAGCAAACAGGTTGGCACGGTGCAACAGATTCCCCGACAGAAGCATGTCATGTTTGATTCGCCACCCAGTCAGCAACAGATGGATGGTCCTAGTCCTTCATGGTTGCGCCATATAACTCCATAGGAAGCCCTTGACATAGTCATGGGAGTCCTGGAAGGCGTGACAACGGCAGTCGTAGACGTGAATAACCCAAGATCTGAGCGCATTCCATCTATGGTTGAGAACAACAGCCGTGCCTGGTGTGAAGTGCATCGACAGGAGGGACACGAAACCTCACAGTGTCGGCTACTGAGGATGACGTGCTATGGTTGTGGAGAGAGTGGTCACTTGGTTGCTCTGTGCCCCTTTCAATCGCGCCGCTCAGGGCAGAACTCCCATCCCGCGGGCGGCCGCTCCAGCTCCAGGGAGCAAACCAAAAGAACCACTGATAACACAGAAGGGCAAGCCTCTAGTATGTCTGAAAGTCAACGGGAAGACCACAGTCTGTTTCCTCGACACCAGGAGTGAAGTGACGATCGTAAAGGAAGCCCATGCCAACACGCTACCAGAGGTTCGGATGTTGCAGAGCTCCCGGTCCCTTTAGGGAATGTCAGGACCGCCTAGCCCTGTGGTAGCCGAGGCCGATCTGACCTTCAGACTGCACCCGGACTCTGTGCTGGCCTTGGATATCTACCATTGAGATGCTCATGCAGCCATCCACTGATGAAGCTCTGATACGAATGGCAAGGGGAAGAGCAAGAGATTATGCACAGATGGTGCTGCTTGGTCCCATGTTTCAGAGCCTAACGTCCTGGCAAGATTTCAAAGTCACGTTGAGGGCTAAATTCAGGGAGGTTAGTACATCTGAACATTTCTTCGAAATGCTGTCTCAGTCGAAAATGATTCCAGGGCAGTCACCCCTTGATTACTTCCAAGCAGTTGAGATGGCTATACTCCAAGGCGCCAAAGACTACCCCTACGAAGTCGGGGATGTAGAGGCTCTTCTCAGAAGAACATTTACTGCGGGGTTGCCCACTTGGCTACGTCATCAGCTGCTCCTTTTGGACTTCACAACCACCAGCCAGATGGCGCAAAAATGTCAGGCGGCATGGGATGCCACCGTTGGCATCAAGACATTTCTACCCACAATTAGGAGTGCATCACATTCAAGTTATGGGCTCTACCCACCACAGTCAGTGCACCAAGGATAGCCACTAGGATTTGCGTCTCCAGTGCAACATGCTGAGGGAGTTACACCAGCATTGGAGTTTTATAGTGATGGACCTCTACACCTGGCCCCGACACTTCTAACTAGCAAACAGGTTGGCACGGTGCAACAGATTCCCCGACAGAAGCATGTCATGTTTGATTCGCCACCCAGTCAGCAACAGATGGATGGTCCTAGTCCTTCATGGTCGCGCCATAATAACTCCATAGGACTGCACCCGGACTCTGTGCTGACCCATCGAACCTGTGTTGCAACAGGAGTTTACTTTCCAGGAGACATCCTTCTGGGTATGGATCTGCTTCATCGTCTTTCATTTCGACTCGTACATTCGCCGACGTCGAATTTATTAGAAAGAGATGGATACCATCATCAGATCACATCTACCGGTGAGGAATCAAAATGTTTGCATGAAGCCCCAGCTGAAGAGGACCATGGCAAGCATAACCAGAAAATCCAGTGCATTTCCCCTGTGCATGTTGCTGAGCGAACTGTAGTCCCAGCCCAATCAGGATACTTTGTCCCAGCAAATTTGACTCGAGGTGTACCGTCTGATGCCCGTTTCGCTATTATAGAAGGCAACGCTACCTGCTTGACGGTACCAAGGACCCTCATCTCTGTCCACGAACAGAGGTCTAGTGTTTGGGTCGTGAATACAGACCTGAAAGCAAGGAAAGTTTCCCCAGGTACGATACTTGGCTATACAGAAATTGTGCAACTCGAAGTCATGAGAGCAGATGATCACGTTACACGGGTTTTAGACGTTAGTGACTGCAGTGATGAAACGCTCTGCTCCCCTATAAAGGAAGTACAGGATCATGAGACTTTTAATGCAGCAGCACTTGTCTGTGATACAGATTGTGACATTCATGATGAGTATGATGATGATGGTTGCCACGACTTACTATACAGTGCACAGGACTTCTTTATCTTCCCAGAGACCCCAGCGCTTGATGAAGCATTGCAGAGAGAGATGCGTACTGAAATTCCCAACACTTCTAATGCCGCTACTTGGTCCTTGCCGGATGTAGTTTCCCACTCATTTCCAGATGTGCCTTTGGAACATCTCACAGGTGATATGAAGAAACAGTTGACCGGTACTGCAGGAGTTTCCTCAGTTGTTTTCTGGAGATGAGATGACGGTGGGAGAAGTTCCAGGGATAGCGCATCGGATAAGAACGACCACTGATACCCCAATCTGCACACGGCAATGGAGACTCCCTCTATCCACAAAAGAGATCATTAGGTAAGAATGTGATTGAATGCTAGCCCAGAGTGTAATTGAACAGTCTACCAGTCCCTGGTTGTCGCCAGTAGTCCTCGTCCGTAAGAAAGATGGGTCTCATCGTTTTTGCGTCGATTACCGTGGATTAAATAAGATTACTACTCCTGATAGCTATCCTCTTCCACGGATTCAGGAAATCTTGGACTCTGTCTTTGGGAGTTGTTGGTTTTCCGTGCTTGATAGTCGAGCAGCTTACTGGGCAATATCGATACATCCAAATGATCGGGAGAAGAGTCAGAGACTCCTGCAGTTTAAGAGACTCCCGTTTGGCCTATCGACTGCTCCTTCCACTTTACAAAGGACGATGAACCCCATACTTTCTTCGGTCCTTGGTCGACACACATTAGCGTACCTGGACGACGTGGTCGTGGCTTCAAGGACATTTGACCAGCACTTACAAGACCTACAGGAAACTCTTGCATTGCTAGAAAGAGCTGGTATGCGACTTAATGTTGGAAAATGTGAGTTTGCTAAGCGCCAGGTGAAACTACTTGGTTTTGTCATCAGCAAAGATGGAGTATTTCCCAACCCTGATAAGGTTAATGCGATAGCAGCCATGAAGCGCCCTCGTTCGGCAAGAGATGTGCGGCGCTTTTTTGGGGCATGTGGCTTCTTTCGGAGGCACATAAGAGGTTTTGCAGCCATAGCTCGCCCATTAACCCATTTGACGAAGAGGTCCACACGGTTTCAGTGGAAGGAAGCTGAACAGGAAGCATTTGAAACCTTAAGGGAAAGTTTAGTTAGATCCCCTGTTATTCAGCTCCCAGACTTAGGTCGTCCATTTGAGATACATACAGATGCCAGTGGTCAAGCCCTTGGCGCTGTCCTGCTCCAGAAAAATGAGGATGGTGTTTCTCATGCAGTAAGTTACTGGTCCTGAGTACTTAAGGAAGCTGAGATGAGGTATCCAGCAATAGATCTGGAAGCTCTTGCGGTTGTTGAAGCTGTTCGAGCCTTCAGTGCCTACGTGTATGGTAGAAGGTTTAGTGTCTGGACAGATCACCAGCCTCCTACTGCTGTTTTCTCTAAGAAAACTAAAAGTAACAGGCTCAGTAAGTATGCCTATGAACTTGGTGAATATGACTTCACTTTGCATTATAAGAAGGGAGCTTCTAATCATGTACCCGACCTTCTTTCTAGACCTGTGGTTGACGCAGATGAGCCACGAGAGGAGCTTTGTCCCATTGTACAGGTGGCAGACACTAAGTCTGCTGTTTTGCAGCCAGATACCCAACAACCTGACGAAGAACTGGAAGTTGCAGCACCTCCTATGGCAGCACAGTCACCACCTGTCTCCGTTTCACCACTCCCTGTCGTGCTCCTACCCACAGATGACCAAAATGGAGCGCCAAATCCTTGCTTAGTAACAATGGACTCCAAGCAAATGCGGCAAGAACAAATGAAGGACTCTATCTGCAAGGACCTCATCGGCTGGCTAGAGGGAGAATATCCACTACCTAAGTCCCAACCTCCAGTTGCCCTGTCTAACTTTGAGATTGAGGGAGTTTTGTACTTTCTTAGACATCTCCCTGATAGAGTGGTGAAGCAGATATTTGTGCCTCAACATCTCTACCCTCAGGCACTACACATGGCTCACTGTCCCCCATCTGCGACTCATCCAGGTGCTCTTCGAACATACCACAACCTCTGCAATAATTGTGCTGGGGTGCGTGACCTGCCAGCGACGAAAGGGATCGGCACCACAGGCACCCTTACAATGTCATCCTCTATCCGCGGCACCCCTAGAACTTGTGTCGGCGGACCTAATGGATCTGCGCAGTTCTGCCAGGGGTTTTCACTACGTTCTGTCGATCTTCAACCACCATACGCGGTTTCTCCAGCTGGTATCCTTGCGTGACAAATCTGCAAGTTGCGTTCTGGGAGCTTTTGTCAACCACTTCGTCACATTGTTCGGTCCACCTGCAAAGCTGCATACCGACAACGGAATGGAGTTCTCATCTGCTGAGTGGCGCTCCGTCCTGTCAGCCCTGTCTGTAAAGCATTCGTTCTCTGTGGCATATCATCCCCAGTCAAATGGGATGGTCGAGCGGACCAATCGGACAGTGAAGGACGCCCTGGCTGCCTTAGTTTGGCGATCACCCTCACAGTGGCCCCTGTATCTGCCAGCAGTCTGCTTTGCCTTGAATTCAGCCATTCATCGGTCTGTATCGGAGCAACCTCTGTACCTTTTTACCGGTCGGATGGCATTCTTCCCGAGGGGTCTAACTAACGTGCAGGTGGTGGACGAAGGCTTGATGGTACAACGTCTCACTGATGGTCGGCGCCTTGCGGTTGAAGTCTCCCAGCAAGTTCATGAGACTGGATAAAGGAGCAAAGTCTGCGCCGTCTTTTGAAGAAGGTTCACTGGTGATGAGGAAGGTTGAAGGACCACGGGGGGCCCTGCAGGACCGGTGGATTGGCCCATGTCGTGTTATCAAGAAATTGGGACCCGTTGCCTTTGATGTTTTGGAGCTACAGGGACACCAACGTAAGGCTCGAGTGCAGCCAGCCAACTGAAATCTTTCGTTCCCCCATCAAAACTACACTTTCCTGAGGAAACGGAGTAGCTATAGAGTGCATTACTAGTTAAAGCCGCATTACGTCCATGACGTGAGTAAAGTATGACTGAGAGTGAATGTGCCAACAGATCCAGGTCGCAGGTGGGTTTACTCTGCTATTTTTGTGAAATGTAATGAAATTTCAGTGCATCTGAGTTAGTATTTTGTATAGTATAATGCTTTTAATATGTAAGTATCTGCAAATTGAGGTTTATGTTCAGCTTTAGATTGCCACGCACTTTTATTAATCTTATGTTAGTATCTTGTAACTTCTGATTTTATGTTTGCATCTTTTAAGTTCTGTTTTAGTGTTACTTCAACGTAAGTTTAATGTCCGTGTTCATATGTAGTAATAAGATTTTACGTTTGTAGTGTATCTGTTCTTTTATTTTATTTACGATCTGTAAGGGTTACTCCAGGGTATCTCGTGGCCTAGGATTAATCATAGGAAACAGGGGTTATCCAGGTTAATACATGATGACCGAATCTAAACTCGTTTTCTCCCACAGATGTGCATATCCTTCTTGTCTTTGTGTTGCAGCCCATATCAGAATCGTCGCCTGTGGACAGACGACTCCATGCCAGGGGAGGAGCTGTAGTGGCTCCGTGAAGGCCAGGAACTAAGTTACCCCCCTCGCGCCGTTTTCGTAGCGACTACGGGCGCCACCTGGGGGTATTTTTCTTCAAATACGAATAAATAAATATTTAAGTAATATAGAGGAAAAACATCTACTTCGGAACCTCTCCAGTTATACATAAAACTAATAAAACCTCTAACAATAAAAAAAATCGATTATATAAAAAAAATGATCATTGAGACTCGGGAAATTCCCGCCTCACGTCAGTTGATTGTGGCGAGAGGAACTGAGAGGACTGTATAGAGCTCCGGACGAGTTAAGTATTCGGGAAGATTTATGTATTTTCTGGTTAGCTCCTGTGACCGATAATAATCCGGAAGGGCCACGAGATATTCCTGTAACTTCCTGTGAATAAAGGGAGATTTTATTTCTGTTTTATTCTATATGTATTTTTGTTTTCCTCCAGTTCCTCGGCTTTGAGTTTACCCCCCTTCCTTCGTAAATGTTTTGTGCTTTAATACTTTGATTTCTTGGCACGTTTATTTTCGTTTGCTTACGCTAACTTGAATTTTTGTTTGTTTTCCTTTTGTTATTAAAAAGGGGGGAGTAACAATCGGCTCAATTAGTGGTGAAGAATAGCCCATGATACGGCTAAACACCACACTGGGAAGCACCGTATATTTTAGGGGGGTACTTACCAGAGCCGGAGCAGCGTGCGTGTGGGCCCCGGTTTGGTGGATTAGGGCCATACCTTGAAGATCAACCGTCAGACCGTAGTGCACCAAGAAGTCGGCGCCGATGATAGGTTGAGGGACGTCGGCGACGAGGAAGATCCACTGGAATCGTTGGGCGGGCTCGCCTTCCAGCGAGAGGGTCCTTGAACGCTCACCGTATGTGTTGATGGGCGATGTGTTGGCAGCTTCTAGAGTGCGGGAGGAGGGGAAGCGTTTATCCCTGTGGGAGGCCGGGAGGAGGCTGACCTCGGCCCCTGTGTCGACGAGGAAACGTAGGGAGGAGGCATCTCGGACGTACAATAAACGCCTCCGAGGTCCGCGAAAGACAGGCGCGCCAAGTTTCCGCGGTAGCCTCCAATCTTTGAGCGGCGGTGTAGAAACGCGGAAGCGAGGCTAGCGGTTAGGCGGTAGAGAGCGCCTGAAGTCCCGGTCACTGTTTGGCGGCGAAGGGGTGCGAAAGCGAGGCCGGGAGCGATTGCGTTCCTGTGTGGATATCTTCTGCACAGCCTCGGATTGTGTGGCGACGTGAGCTGCAAGGGATCCCAACGTCACGGCGGAGGTGGTGGTTGCGGCAGACACTGTCGCTTTTGATGGTGTGGGTGCCCTAGCTGCGAGCATCGCGTCGGCTTTTAGGGCAAGGTGCTCCAATGGGGCGTCTGACACCAGCAGGATTTGCTGGATATCAGCGGGCAGCCGCTTGAGGAAGAGAGAGCGCATGACGTGATCACGTCTCTCCCACAAGTGGTGGAGGCTTCCCGCATGACCAAAGGGAAGTCTCCAACCAGGCAAGTCCTGGTTATCCTCAAGGGAGCCCCAATCACCACCCTTGATCTGGGTAACTGGGGCTCATACAAGCTCAGGACATATGTGCCAGAGCCCTTGAGGTGTTTCACGTGCCAGAAATTTGGGCATCACCAGGCCAACTGCAAGGCCAAAGCCAAACGTGCTGTATGCAGCGAGGCACATGAAACCGAAGTGTGTATAAAGGCACACAAAGATGGCCAGAAGGACACAACAGCCAAGTGTCCAAACTGTGCCAAAAAACATCATACCTGGAGCCTGGCTTGCTCTGTCAGGAAACAGGCAGTGATTAAAAAGCAGGAGCTAGCCAAAAAGCGTCCTGACTTTGTCCCTGCGCCCCCAGGCACCTATGTCTGGGGCCAAAACAAAAAACAAAATCAAAAAGAAAAGACTCCCCGACCTCCTAAGAGGAAGGAGTCGCCCCCACAGAGAAAATTGGATACCTCTAATAGAGAGGAATTCCCCAAGCTTGCTAGTGGCAAAACAACAAAAAAGAACCAAAGGGAAAAAGGTTCAAAGGCCACAGCAATGGTCCCCCCCAGTAGATGATAATCTTTTCTTTGACGAGAAAGATATGACTCCTGTTGAGTGCTGTAGTTTCTGCAGTAGCAACAGCCTTGGGGAGGACCAGTGAGGAGGCGGAGAAAGCAGTGCAGGTCGCCATGACGGCTATGACCCAAACTGTGACAGCTCTGAAGGGAAGGAAGCTAGAAGCCTCCAAACCGATAACGAGCAGGGCTCCCCTCCCTAAATCCTTGGATGGCAGGCTAGCTTCAAGAGAAACATTACATGAAACCCCAGCTAGTCTGTCAGGACAGGCTGAAACTGTGCAGCAGGCCGAGTCTGTACAGCCAAAGTCTCGTCCTCTGACCCGAGGTGGCACTTCCAACCTAGGCCCTACACCCCTCGGTAGAGCCTTAACCGGAGTGTCTGACTTAGAGGAAGTTGTACAATCCTCAATCAATGAGGATCTGTATTTATCTGATGCCACCAGCACTGGGGCATCTGAAGCTGAAGCAAGTGACACTGAGTAACCATCATGGCACACAATCTAAGCATACTGCAATGGAATATCTGTAGCTATAAAAGCAAGAACTCCTTTCTCCAGTCAATTGTGCGAACAAGGAGCATTGACGTCGTCATGCTCCAGGAGACACTAACAGTGGGATCCGTGTGCTTCTCAGGATATCATGCCTTCACCACTCCAAACCTGGATGGTGCTAGAGGCCTGATGACCCTGGTAAAAGAAGCTATCCCGTGCTCCTAATAGCCAACCCGCCGCACTGTCGAGATGGTGTTGAATCTCTTGCTGTTCAGCTACCTGGGGGATCTATAAAAATATACAATATTTATAGCAAACCACTGTGTGAGAGTGTAGATCTAAACCAGGTCTGTGGTACTGCAGCACAAGACCGAGTGATCATAGGGGGAGACTTCAATGCACACATGGCCATGCTGAATCCCCGCAAAAAGCCGAACGCGGCAGGCATTCACATAGCACAAGTGCTTGAGACATTCCCTGAGATCGCTCTTCCCAACACCAAAGAACCAACGCATGTGAAGGGAGGGGTCCTAGACCTCACCTTTGCCACTG
This sequence comes from Penaeus vannamei, assembly GCF_003789085.1. Lineage (NCBI taxonomy): Eukaryota > Metazoa > Arthropoda > Malacostraca > Decapoda > Penaeidae > Penaeus > Penaeus vannamei. Next base: position 376,844 of record NW_020869317.1, on the reverse strand, counting down.
CAACAATGGTGGAGAGAATTCGGTGGTGTGTCGATGATGCGGTTACTAGTGATCACTACGGCATAGTCACCACACTAATGGACGCAGGTCCAGCCCAAAGACCACATCACATTCCTAAATGGAAAACTGACAAGGCCAACTGGTTTGCCTTCCAGGAAGGCTTGGCTCGATGTCTGAAAGACAATGAGCCCAATAACAATAATGAAAACGTGGATGTGCTTGAGGCAAGGCTAATCCAGGTCATAAAACAGGCAGCCTCACAAACCATTCCCAAAACTCGCCTATGGTCCAGAACTCACAAAGACGCCTGGTACTATAATGATGAGATCAAAGAGGTCAACCACAGGGTTAATATGTGTAGAAAAAACTTCCGACGGCAAAGATCTCCCGGCAATCTGGCCCTGTTGAGGGAAGCTGTCGTGGATGCCAAGGAAACTGCCAACAGAGTAAGGCAGGAAAAATGGCTGGAATGGTGCCAATCTTTTGGGCACCAGACCAGCCTTACAGAGTTGTGGAAACAGGTCAGGCAAGCGACAAGCCGCCAAGCCCCGAAATGCACTCATCATGACCCACAATCAGAGGCTAACAGATTGGTGCTTGAGTTCTCTGCCAGAACCAGCACCAACAATCTGCGTTCAATGATGAGAGAAAAACAACAAAACTTAAATCCAGAAAGTTTTGCTCTCATAAGAGACAAGGCACTCGAAGCTGATGAAACAGATGCCTTGTTCTCTCTTAGGGAACTAAGAAAATCATACAAATCCAGTTCTGGGTCAGCACCGGGATCTGATGGGATCTCTCACCCCATCATTTCGCATCTAGGCCTTGAAGGAGAACTTGCATTCTTGCAGGTTATCAACAAATCCTGGCAAACAGCCACGGTGCCCCAGAGCTGGAAACAAGCCACAATAGTTCCCATCCCAAAACCAAAGGAGCCTGGCAAGTACCGTCTCATCTCTCTTCTCAGCTGCCTGGGTAAAACAGCTGATAAGATGGTACTCAACAGGTTCCGATGGAAAACGGGTCCCCCCCCCATGAACACCTGCACAGGTTCACAAGGGGTAAGAGCACTGCTCATAGCATTTCCACACTCTTAAGCACAATCTGCACCTCGCCTGCCGTGGTTGTCTTCCTTGACCTGGAAAAGGCTTTTGAGTTGGCAAGTCCGCTTGCCATTCAAGAGACCCTAATCCACAAAGGAGTCAAAGGAAGACTCTTGGCCTGGATAGCTGACTATTTTAAAAATAGATCAGCAAATGTCAGATTTCAAGGCCACCTCTCACAGCACATGCCACTTGAAAATGGAACTCCTCAGGGAGGGGTTCTTAGTCCAGCCCTGTTTAATACCCTCATGTCCAACATACTCGACATTCACCTGCCAGAGGGATGCAAGATCATCTCTTATGCAGATGACTTGGCAATCATAGCCTCTGGCAATCACTGCCTTACTAGAGCTCAGCGTTGTCTGAACCTGGTGTCTGAAGAGTGTTGTAGGGACGGGTCTAAAAATATCAGCAGCAAAATCCAAAGCAATGGCTCTGAGAACCAATGTCAGAAACAAAAAACTCACTATACAGGGTATGGATTTGGAATAGGTGAAGGATTATCTATACCTTGGTGTATGGATAGGACACACACTTTCAAAAAGGAGATCCAATACCTGCTTGACAGAACCAAGGAAAGACTGTCAGTCATGAAAGTCATGACAGGGAGACACATAGGAGCAGGACACAAAGTACTAAGATAATTCTATGTACATGCTGTCCGTCCTATTATTGACTATGCATCTGTCGCCCTCATTGCTTCCAGCACAACATTAAAAGAAAAACTGGAAACAATACAAAACGAAGCAGCCAGGATAATTCTAGGTGCACCTAAGTGGACAAAGGTCATCAACCTTCTCATGGAAGCTGATTTACCGTCCATGGACACTAGAATAGATCTAATGGCAGCACAGTTCCTTTCGAAGGTCCTGCAGGCACCCACAAACTCCTATCTAAGACAAAGAGTTCTCAGACGCCTACAACAAGATTACCAGTTGTTTGCGGACAATTCCTAGCTCACACATACAGCCAGAGTTTTGATACGCTTTCAACTAAAAGATTCATTGCTTGCCAAGGGTATGGACTCCCCTCACCCTGATTACAAAGAAACCCCGCCGTGGGCAAACGAAATGATCGAATTTCTCATTCTAAATCTCACAATGAGAAAAAATCAATATTCCATGTCTAGCCTAAAGGCACAAGCACAAAGGGTCATTGAACAAATAACTCCGCCGGGTAGTATAACTTACTACACGGACGGATCCGTGGATCCAATAAACCATACTGCAGGCGCCGGCTTTGCAACAAAGGATACCACAGCATCCATTAGGGTCACTGACAATGCCTCAACGCTTCAGGCTGAAACGGTTGCGATCATGGAAACATTGACACACGCGTCCCTGAGGGGAGGGCATGTTGTCATTCATACAGATTCAAGAGCAACTATTGACAGCTTACAGCATAGCATGCCCCCAGATAACATCTACCTCTTGACAACAGTACTATACATAGCCCAAAGAGTCCTTAGTCAAGGTAGAAGAATCATCATAAACTGGGTCCCAAGCCACATAGGCATACAAGGGAACGAGCTTGCTGATAAACTAGCCGAAAAGGGTAGGGGTATGCCCCCATCCTTCATGAT
>NW_020869317.1:361659-369159 GCF_003789085.1 Penaeus vannamei | reverse complement strand
GATTTTATACCCTCTATAATCCGTTAATATCAATTTGCGCAGAAAATGGTATAAAAGAAAACTATCATAGAATGATATGTTCTACCACATGGTAAGATCTTTAAAAATTAGGTGTGGGGTTGCATTTCCAAAAGGTAAATTTGGAAATGCAACCCCCACATTTTTTGGGTGATAAGAATAATTTTTCCAATAGCTTTCGAACGAATTTAGCACTCGTCTTCTTCGCAAACGAAGCATAACGACGATATCGGTTTCAATAGCTGGGGAGGGCATGATAGGCCTACATATCAGGATGCCCCCCCCCCCAACCCCTACCTGGTCTGCAAAATCTTCACCTCGTATGTTCCGGCAGGAGAGAGCCCAGACCCAGGAACAGTTTTAACCTCACCTTACCTTCAGCCTTACCTCCAGACGGGCCAGGCTGCGGGTCACTGGGATCGTTGCGGTATTCCAGGTCGTTGTTGGCTGGAATTGCGTTCACTTACAGCAAAGTTACACTGCTTTCTTCGTTTTGTTTTTTGAATCCTTTTCCATGCACCACAAACCTGTCTGTTATTTCTGCAATGACACGATGTCTTACAGTGCGGGCATTGTACTTCCAGTGGCAGTACACCGTGATGTAGATTTAGTAAGCTTGCTTCGTTATTTTGTTGATATTTCGCAGTGAACACGATATTATTTTTCTCACAACCTACACACTGTCTAGCCATGATGGAACTGATTTGAATTTCCACTGCCTTCTTCTAGGCCCAGATTCTATTGTCACGTAATGATCTATTCCATATTTGATTGGTTCTATTGAGTGTCTATGTTCACGTTTACATACGAATCTAATTGGCTCATTTAATTTCCCTCGCATATGCCATTCGCTACAAACCCGTCCGATTTCCCGTCGATATTAACGACTTTTTGTCATTTTGTCGCGGCGCTGGAGGCGGAAGGTTGCTGCGGCCCCTGGAAATCGTGGATTTTATACCCTCTAAAATCCGTTATTATCAACTTGCGCAAAAAATGGTATAAAAGAAAACTATTATATATTGACATGTTCTACCACATGGTAAGCTCAGATTCTTTAAATTAGGTGTGAGGTTGCATTTCCAATAATACCAATTCATATTTCACCGACGTTCCCCAATTTCGCAGTATAAGTCGTAAAAGGTTGATAATACTTCTTTACATATATTCATTGTCCTTATAATAAAAGATAACGTTTTTTATGGTAGATATATCGATAGTAGAAAACGTTTTTCTCCCTGCATCCAGGGGTAACTAAGCTACATATTTTAGCCACTATTACAGCTACAGCCCTACTTAGTTTGCCTTCTCTCCCGCTTCGCAGTATTTTGCACATAATAAACATCCTTTCCCCTATACTGAATTATGAGACAGGTTTCATATAGCTACGTTCGACCTTGACATCCTGACCGTTAAGACAAAGGCTTTAATTGTGTTATTGGTGAGGTGACTTAGGTTTCCCACGCTGCAGGTTGCTAGGAAAGGATTTTGCGGATGCACATATGGTTGCATATACATCACGCCCTATTACCTTGTCCTTTGATAGTGATAATGATAAAAATGACGATGATGATAATTATGATAACAATTATACAAGAATAACAATAATAATATCAATGGTAACAATAAGGATAATTTCAATAATGTTAATAACAATGATAATATTATCTTTTTGCTTCTCTGTCTCTCTATCTCTCTAGATAGATAGATGGATAGATAAATACATACTCATATGTGTGTATTCATAAATGAATATGCATATATATATATATATATATATATATATATATATATATATATATATATATATATATATATATATATATATATATACACACACACAGACACACACACACCCAGTCACACAAACATACACACACACCACTCACCAGTCACACACACTCACCGAGTCACACACACTCACCGAGTCACACACACACACCTCACAACACACACACTCACCCAGTCACACACACACACACACACACACACACACACACACACTCACCACACACACACACACACACACACACACTCACTCACCCAGTCACACACACACACTCACCCAGTCATACACACACACACTCACCCAGTCACACACACACACACACTCACCCAGTCACACACACACACACACTCACCCAGTCACACACACACATACACTCACCCAGTCACACACACACACACACACACATATATATATATAGTTAAAAAGACACACACACACATATATGTATGTATGTATATATATGCATATTTACATGATCACTTTTATCTCTTTCTCTCTTATCTCCGTTTATTTTACTTTCTCAACATTAACTTGTTTTTTTTTCTCTGTTTCTTACAGTGTTCATGGTCATGCGCCTTTATATCCCTTTCTCTCTTTCTTAATCTCCTTTTCTGCACTCGTTACAGTCACTAAGGAATAATCGATTTAAAATTTGTTTTAGCTCTACGATTGACTTTTCATTGAAGGACTGTCTTTTTTTTGGTGATCTTTTTATCATCTATTTACCTAATCATAAAGATTACATAATCCTGCTTTGAGTCTGTTCCGCGTGAGAAGCTTTTGGAAAAGGATCTTGACTTCTTCAACATTAGGTTATTATCAAGTGTTATTACGTGAAGAGATTAGAGAACCCGCCACTGAACATCTGAGTTATAGCTTTTATAGTCTTGTTTTCCAGATGTTGCAGTAGTGTTTATGTTGGTAGTGTTAGAAGGAAACCACATTTACCCGCTATTTCAAGCCATGGGTAAGTCAGGCTGTGTGTGCTGTGTGGGGCATCGGTAACGTTCTCGTCTAACAATTTTGCTGACCTACGTTCAATCCCGCGCGCTGCCAGTAGATGGTAACCGTGGTTATTCCTTGCCCACAGGGAGTAATTTAGGTCTCCCGATCTTGGGGACCCATACGTACGTCCACAATACGTAAAGGAACATCGCGTGAGAAGCTTTTGAAAAAGGATCTTGCCTACTTAAACATTACACTTCAACATTAGGTTATTATTAAGTGTTATTACGTGAAGAGATTAGAGAACACGCCATTGAACATCTGATTCATAGCTTTTATTTTCTTGTTTTCCAGATGTGGCGGTAGTGTTAATGTTGATAGTGTTAGAAGGAAAAAAGACATTTTCCCGCTATATCAAGCCATGAGTAAGTCAGGCTGTGTGTGCCGTGTGGTGCATCCGTAATGTTCTCGTCTAACAATTTTGCTGACTTACGTTCAATCCCGCGCGTTGTCAGTGGATGGTAACCCGGGCCATTCCTTGCCCACAGGGAGTAATTTAGGTCTCCCGATCTTGGGGGCCCATACGCACCTCCACAATATGTAAAGGAACATCGACATTATCCACGAGAGAGGAAGGGGAAGTGCAGTCCGGTATTTTTTAATGCATTTAACTACGGCAGCAGTTCACGAGGATCCGAGGAAGTAGAAGTATGAACTCACAAAATGGCATTTCACAGGTGGGACGTCGACGCAGCGAAAAGGGAGGCGTGAATTCCATGCGTTTCGATCGAGACAAGACCTTTAGGGGGGCGTCGCGCCCGAGAACAAAGTTCGTCAGTTATGATCGGATATTCGTTATACATAAATATAAAGTGATAAACACCACCAAGTTTCGTATCATTCGGCTAATAATAATAAAGTTATTAACGAAAAACAAGTTTTTGAACAATCACAGCCTCTTAAAAATGGCATTTATCCATTGAACAAATTTGTTGAAAAAAATACCACCTATAGTCTATTGCAATACCTAAAATTTGCAAAGACCAGAGTTTTAAATTTCGTTTTAGTTTAGTGGGAATTTTTTTTTTTTAAATGTCTAGTCTTATGAACATCACGATATGATATATGGACTACTATTAACTAAAAAGAAAATCTTCTTTAAGAAAATCATCGCAAATATATTCAGCTTTTAGATGATCCAAACCCCATTAGAATCGCCCAATTATTTATGGATGAATTTAAAAAATGCTGACAAATGTTGACAAAAGTTTAGTTTTGAGATAACGGGCTCCGAAATGTTGGGTTTCCCTCGTTTTTTTTTATTTTTTTTTAGAATTCTAATCTCTGCGGCAATCTTGCTGCATTCTATTGCGTTCACAGGGTATTCTGAAGTGTAGCTGGTACATGGCCCCCCCTTTTGCAAAGTACTAATGGTAATAACTGCAAATGATTGTAGAAATTCCCGTTGGAGCACATGGTTTGTAAGGCCTAACCTGACGACGTGAGGTATTTAAATGTATAAACAACTGCTGCAGCTGTGATTTAGAAGTATTTCCTATCATATTACGTCTATTTTATACTAAACTAGCATCTACAATTAATAGTGTACCCTTACTGTGTGATGAGGCCGTACGTCTGCGGTATAGTGTCATGGAGCTATGAGCTGGTAACCTTTCTCTCTGATTTTCTGGTGGAGTTTTGTCTCCCCGAGCCGAAGTCTTCGCGATCAGCTGATGGGTAAACAGAGTTGCCAGCTAGCTACCAGAGAATTCCAATATAAACCGAAAAAAATACGAAAAAAACAAATTTGTCGAGTAAATTTTCACAGACGCGACAATGTAAACATCGGAGCGGGGGGCGGTCAGAGATTTAGTCATAACTCCTTTAATTTTACATATTTAGCAAAAATATTACGTCACGAGATTGCCAAAGCCCACTAGATTACAATTTTTTTTTTCGAGTATTTTTGAAAATTTTCGTTGCGACGGCCCCCTTTAGGTAGCCTGCGTTTGCCGCCTGACAAGGAGTCACTTCGTAATGTCACTTTGACTCTTTGATTTATCATTCCTCTATGCGTCCGCTGGCGCTTTTCAACTGCTGATAGCCGTCTCAAACTCATCGTCGGGTAAATCAAGGAAGAAATCAATCACAAAGTTATTGATGTATTTTGTCAGTTACAGTCAATCCATATTTTATACATTTCAGGAAGACATGCGCTCATACACATTCCCGCGCACATACGCATCACGAATGCAGATTGACGGCAAGGAAGGCTGGCCAGACGTGTCTCACTTTTAATCAGTTGTAACCGTCCCTGCACACAAACACACACAGCATACACTTGAAATATTATTTTCTTTCGCAAGATTTTGACAATTTATCATCTGATCTCTGTTCCACACGTGAGGTAACCATATACTCGATTTCCTTGGGGACCTTGGATTTTCTTTCTATTATATCCATTCATTTCGCTAACATGTTGATCTGCCAACGCTCATATGAGATTTGGTAATCGCACAAGAAGTGACAAAACAAAATAGATTCCAAAATCGAAAATCCGTCCGGGCATAAAAACGAACGAACCGCGCATACGCTACAAATCTCATAGATCCTTCGATAAATAGTGATTTTTCCATCTTCATGTAGGGCGTGAGTGGAGGCTATTGCTACGGGCGTGACTCTCACCTCGCATGAGAAAACATAATATGACAAAGGCAAACGTCCCGATAGCTGGGGAGGGCATGATAGGCCTTCATATCAGGGAATTTCGAGAAATATCGGTAGAATACTAGCAAGCATTGTATATTAACACATTTCTGAGATGGCCTATAAAATCTTCACCTCGTATGTTCTAGCAGGATAGAGCCCGGGCAAACCAGGTATCTGACACGTTTTCATTAGATGTAGGCGGCTTTGCCCCCTTATACTCCCTTTCTAATCTCTGCGACAATCTTGCTGCATTCTATTGCGTTCACAGGGTATTCTGAAGTGTAGCTGGTACATGCCCCCCCCCCTTTTGCAAAGTACTAATGGTAATAACTGCAAATGATTGTAGAAATTCCCGTTGGAGCACATGGTTTGTAAGGCCTAACCTGACGACGTGAGGTATTTAAATGTATAAACAACTGCAGCTGTGATTTAGAAGTATTTCCTATCATATTACGTCTATATTATACTAAACTAGCATCTACAATTAATAGTGTACCCTTACTGTGTGATGAGGCCGTTCGTCTGCGGTATAGTGTCATGGAGCTATGATTTTCTGGTGGAGTTTTGTCTCCCCGAGCCGAAGTCTTCGCGATCAGCTGATGGGTAAACAGAGTTGCCAGCTAGCTACCAGAGAATTCCAATATAAACCGAAAAAATACGAAAAAAACAAATTTGTCGAGTAAATTTTCACAGACGCGACAATGTAAACATCGGAGCGGTGGCGGGGGGGGGGGGCGGTCAGAAATTTAGTCATAACTCCTTTAATTTTACATATTTAGCAAAAATATTACGTCACGAGATTGTCAAAGCCCACTAGATTACAGGAGATTTTCTTTTTTTTCGAGTATTTTTGAAAATTTTCGTTGCTGCGGCCCCCTTTAGGTAGCCTGGGTTTGCCGCCTGACAAGGAGCCACTTCATAATGTCACTTTGAGTCTTTGATTTATCATTCCTCTATGCGTCCGCTGGCGCTTTTCAACTGCTGATAGCCGTCTCAAACTCATCGTCGGGTAAATCAAGGAAGAAATCAGTCACAAAGTTATTGATGTATTTTGTCAGTTACAGTCAATCCATATTTTATACATTTCAGGAAGACATGCGCTCATACACATTCCCGCGTACACACGCATCACGAATACAGATTGACGGCAAGGAAGGCTGGCCAGACGTGTCTCACTTAATCACTTGTAACCGTCCTGCACACAAACACACACACACAGCATACACTTAAAATATTATTTTCTTTCGCAAGATTTTGACAATTTATCATCTGATCTCTGTTCCACACGTGAGGTAACCATATACTCGATTTCCTTGGGGACCTTTTGATTTTTTTTTTCTATTATATCCATTCATTTCGCTAACATGTTGATCTGCCAACGCTCAAATGAGATTTAGTAATCGCACAAGAAGTGACAAAACAAAATAGATTCCAAAATCGAAAATCCGTCCGGGCATAAAAACGAACGAACCGCGCATACGCTACAAATCTCATAGATCCTTCGATAAATAGTGATTTTTCCATCTTCATGTAGGGCGTGAGTGGAGGCTATTGCTACGGGCGTCTCTCACCTCGCATGAGAAAACATAATATGACAAAGGCAAACGTCCCGATAGCTGGGGAGGGCATGATAGGCCTTCATATCAGGGAATTTCGAGAAATATCGGTAGAATACTAGCAAGCATTGTATATTAACACATTTCTGAGATGGCCTATAAAATCTTCACCTCGTATGTTCTAGCAGGATAGAGCCCGGGCAAACCAGGTATCTGACACGTTTTCATTAGATGTAGGCGGCTTTGCCCCCTTATACTCCCTTTCAGTGTGTGCTGCCGCCCCCCACCCCCGCCTGGTCTACAAAATCTTCACCTCGCATGTTCTGGGAGGATAGAGCCAAGACCTAGGAACAGTTTGAACCACGCCTTACCTTCAGCCTCAATTCCAGACGGGCCAGGCAGCGGGTCACTGGGATCGTCGGGGTATTCCAGGTTTTTGTTGGCTGGAATTGCGATTGCTTACTGTAAAGTTACACTGCTTTCTTC
>NW_020869317.1:324009-326509 GCF_003789085.1 Penaeus vannamei | reverse complement strand
CATTATTACTAGTACAACATTCATCATCATTATTACTAGCATTAGTACTATAGACAGCATCGTAATAAATATTTTGAATATTATCATCTTATCAGTATTATCATCCTTTTTAGTATTATTGTTTTATCATTATCATTATTATTATTGTCATTGCTATTATCACTATTGTTATTATTACCATTACTGTTATTGTTGTCCTTGTTGCTGTTATTATTTTTATTTTCATTATTGTTACTCTTATTACCATCATCATCATCATTACCATTGTTATTATTATTGTTATTGCCATCCTTATTATCCTGATTATTTTCTTTATTAATATCATCATTATAAAGAACATTAGTATTACGACAATAATAACGTTATCAATATTAGAAACAAAATGGTCAAGATTATGATCATTATTATTACTGATTTTTATTATCATTTTCATATTTTCATTATTCATTATGATTATCATTATTTTTATCATTATTATCATCATTGTTATTATTACTTCCATTATCATTATCATTATTATTGTTGTTAGTATTAATACTTATTTTCTTTGTTATTATTAATATCATTGTCTTTATCATATTGTTTACCATTGTTATCATCATAATATCATTTCATATCATATATCACATTTCTGATATCATTAGTATCGTTACTCTTACTACAATTTTTATCATTATTGCTATTATTGAGAAAAAAGCCGTTTTACGCCAAATTCGCATCTGTGGCAGACACATGACCTTGGCGAAACAGTCCTTCCCTTTGTACTGGGCGACTTCAATGCGACATCCGGCTGTGATCGAGCTGGCTACGAGGTGTCTGTCGGTCCCCGTGGCTCGGGCGGTGACCTCAGGAGCGAGAACAGTGCTCTTCTTCGGGACACTGCTAGGTCCCAGATATTAGGATTTTCTGGTTTCTAGTATCAGGGCTCTAACCCGCGTCGTTGGACTTGGTACATTATTATGATTATTATTGTTATCATTATCATTATTTTATTTATCAGTAGTAGTACTATCATTATTATATTTGTTAGTTGTAGTACTATCATTGTTACTTTTACCATTATCATTATTAATATTAACATTATTGTTTTATTTTTTTTGTTATTGTTGCAATTGTTATTGCTGTTGTTGTTGTTGTTCTCATTATTATTATCATAACTATTATCATTATTATTATTATCGTTGTCATCGTCCTCATCATCAAAGAATGTGTAATGTATAGATACCTTGATCATCATTATCATTATTGTTATCCTTATTCTGAAATATTTTAATTTTCACCTTTTTATGAATATTATAATTTATGCTACTGGATATTCTTATGACTTTGATTATTTCCTTTTTATCCTTACCATTATTTTTGCTTTTTTTCTTATCATATTGCTATAATTATCATTATCATTATTACTATTGCCATTATCATTGCTTCTATTATTTTTATGATTATTACTGTAATTATAATTACTGCAGTAATCATAATAATAATATCAGTAATGATAATAATAATGATAATAATAATTATCATTACTGTATTATTATTATTATTATTATTATTATTATTATTATTATTATTATCATTATTATCATTTTATTATTATTAAATAGCATTCATCAATCATTATTATCATTATATCATAATATATAATCATTATTATCCTCATCATCATTTGTATGATTGTCATTCAATATCATTCTGAAATTAATAAGTTTCATCATTATCATTATCAATATCATTCTCACAATTTTTACTATTATTGTTCTTATCGTTATTATCATTAGCATTGTTATCATTATCATATATTTTGATATAATTTTCAGATTGATTCTATCAACATTAAAATCATCATTATCATTATTTTCTTTTTCGTCTTCTACATATCGTCATATTATCATCATTCGTATTTCATTATTACTATTTCTCTTCTTATTATTATTATCGTCACTGTCACCCACATTATCATTATTATCATACTTTTATCACTATCATTATTATTATTATCTTCATTATTATCATTATTGTTATCATTATCAGAAATATTTTAATAATTATCATCATCAAAAGTATTATTGTTATTCTCATTATCATTATCATTATCATTATTATTGTCATTCTTGTCAATATTATTATTATCATTATTATTGTTATTCTTATTATCATTAGTATTACCATTATTACTATTATCAATATTAGCATTATTATTAATTTGTTGATGTTTTTTTATTCTTGTTATTATCATCTGTTCTATTTTTTTATTATTTCAATATTATTATTATTATTATTATTATTATTATTATTATTATTATTATTATTATTATTATTTTATTATCTTATATATCGTATTATTATATATATTTTATCATAATTATCTTTATGATTATCATCAATATCATTATTATTATTATTAACATTTTCATTATTTTTTTAAGAATCAATATTGTTATCATTATTATGATTATTATTAGCATTATTATTATCATTATCATTGACATCGATATCATCA
>NW_020869317.1:311509-314009 GCF_003789085.1 Penaeus vannamei | reverse complement strand
CTCTCTCTCGGAGTCCCTTCCTCCCTTTCTATTTTTTCCGTCTGAATTCTATCCTATCCTATCTATATTTCTTACCTTCTACCCCTTCCTAAACCTGTTCCTTTGCTGTTATCACTGGATATCATTGTGTATAACGTATTTTGATTTCTTTTTGATTTTGAAGTACATAATCTATGACTTATATCAAAATCTGTTCGTGTCTATGCTTCATAAATTTATGAATTGACATGACTAACCACAAGTTATTTCCTTCTAGTACAGGATGAGAGACATCACTGTCTGTAGAGGCGGCAGTATACTGAAAGACGGATATTATTTCTTCCCTAATTGAGTGAACTCTTTTTCGCTTGTTAGCGCTCGGTAACGAGTATCCAGACGACGCACATACAGTCCTCACACGAGTCTTCGGTCCGCGTGGAGTCTGTGGTGCAAGGGGGCACCGCGGAACAGACCTTCGCTGTGGAGTCTGTGGTGCAGGGAGGCAGCGTGGGGCAGTCCCTTGCCGTGGAGTCCAGCCACGTCGAGGCTATCGCAGACATTCCGAAGGAGGAGGCACCGCCAGTAGAAGAATCACAGCCGGAACCCGAGCCTCAGCCGGCCGAGCCCCAGCCAGTCGACGAGAACGCCAACGCCATCCCGGAGGAACAGGAGGCCCAGCCACAGCAGGAACAAGCTGAAGAACACGCCCCAGAAGAGCACAAAGCCGAGGAGCAGGAGCCAGTGCCAGCCGCTGCTGAAGAGGTTCCGGCAGAAGCAGAATCGGTGCCGGCGGAAGAACCGGCTGCCGAAGCCAGCGCCGACGCGGAAATCAGTCAGGAGAACATCAAGTCCCAGCTGCACGAAATCATCAGCGAGATCGAGGAGCAGGTCCAGCCCGAGCACGATGAGGTACACAAAGATGAGGTCGTAGAGAGTCAACAAGTAGATGTCGCAGTAACTCCTGCCGAGGAGACTCCGCCGGTGGAGGAGGCGCCCGCGTCTGAGGAGGCCGTCGAAGCTCCTGCTCAGGAGGTCGAGGAAGCCGTTGAGGCCCCTCCGCAGGAGGTCGAGGAGGTCGTGGAGGCCCCTGCGCCGGAGGTCGAGGAGGCCCCTGCGCCAGTGGTCGAGGAGGCCCCTGCGCCGGTGGTTGAGGAAGCCCCTGCGCCGGTGGTTGAGGAGGCCCCTGCGCCAGAGGTCGAGGCGGCCGTTGAGGCCCCAGCACAGGAGGTCGTGGAGGTGCCGGCACAGGAGGTCGAGCCAGTGGAGGAAGAGGTTAAGAGCGCTGAAGAGGCGGTGTCGCAGGAGAGTAGAGCTGTGCTTGAAGGAAGTGAGGGAGAGGCGCTGGAGGAGGGGAAAGAGCTGATGGTGGAGGAGGAGGAGCAGGAGAGATACGAGTATTACGATGAGGTATTTCGCTTCGCTTTTCCGCGCCGCTCCCCCTCCTGCGTGCCCACCATGCACCTCACAGGCATGCAAGCTTACAGACATGAATACATACACATGTAGATGATAACATTTCCTTTCTATAACACAGACATGCATACGTACACATACACATATATACAATAACATTTCCTTTCTATAATATTATTTTTCATGTTATTACACAAAAACCATTACTTGCAATGGAACACAAGAATACTGTAACTATAGGCCCTCCCACTAAAACAGACATATGCAGTGCAATTGGTTCCTGCACACAAACATACATACATACACGCGTCCACACACACACACACATATATATATATATATATGTATATATACATATGTGTGTTTGTGTATGTAAGTGTTAGTGTGGGCGCGTGTATGTATGTATGTGCACGTATGTATGTATGTATGTATGTATGCATGTATGTTTACATCTATTTGTATATGTGCGCACACTCACACAGGCACATACAAAGCCACATGCTGCCTCTCTACTATCTCTTCACTGTAAGTAGACAATTTCACTGCCAATCTCTTTTGCTGCATTGAAGACAAACTCATTAAGTCAACGAGGTCTCTGCTGCAGTAACTTTGCTTGCACCGGCCGCAGGAACACAGCTTTCGCCTTCCTTTTCTCACACGGAGACAAGGCCATCGACACCCTCCTTCCCTCACACAGCACATAAAGTTGCTTCTTGAGCCAATTTTCTTTTTCTTCTCTCCAAGCAAAGAACACCGATTTTGCTTTTCCTTGCTTTCCTAGCTTGGCCTTCCCTCAGACTGTGAATGGAAAATGCTTTGATTCTTTACCTCCTTCGTTTCCGCAAAGGACGACAATCTGCCCTTGCAGGATCAGCCACTTTCCTTCCTCTGCGTTCGGGCTATGAGCTCCGCCTCCACTGGTCCCTCCCGAAATAAGTGATTCCCGCTAATGATTGGCACTGTGTTGAATCCGAACCACGAAATCCCAATTTGAATTCCAAAATATTGGTACTTCCTCACTCCTTCATCCTCCTCACACACACATATTAAGATTTACATGGAACTGTGTTGAATCCGAACCACGAAATCCCAATTTGAATTCCAAAAT
>NW_020869317.1:293069-298330 GCF_003789085.1 Penaeus vannamei | reverse complement strand
GCTTGTGCTTGAGGGCCACCGGCAGCGGCCCAGTTAATCGTTTTTGTTCAGTGATAGTTGAAGAGTGCTTTGTGATAAGAGAATCGTAACTTCCAGGAGTAAGACTAAGTCGATCGAGTAAGAAGTTACCAGGTTGTGCGCGAAGGGACCCCAGAAAGGAGTGAGAAAGGACTGTTCTTGTGAGGCGTCGAGCCAGAAGGCTTTCCCGCCTGCCGCACAAGTGACCTCTGACCCCAGACCCCGCGTGCGGCACGATGTTTTCGCCTGACCGCTACACCACCCGCCGCGTCTCCTTCGGCACTGTGGAGGACTCGGGCCAGAGAAACTATATTGGTCTCAAGACGGCGTTCAGGACAAAGTCCACGAGGACGCCCCTGCAGCAGGCCGCCCATTTCCGTTTCTCCGAGCCCGTCACGCCCTCCATCGAGAAGGAGCGAGGCCTCAAGCCCTCTGACCTGAGTGACCCCCACAAAAGACAGTTCCTCACCCAGCTCACCAACAGGGTGTTCCACCTGGCAGTGACGGGGGTAGGTTACCTGTATAGGAACAGGGCCGCGCACCAGCGGGCTCAGGGATACACTGATCCTTCTCGAATCAGTGACCATACATTGTACCACGAGCAGACGCACACGCGCATACATATATACAAACACATGTACATACATCTATGCACCGCTAGATTTTAGTTGACAAATTATGTTTTAGAATGAAGACTAAGAAAAGGACAGGAGAAACAACAAATGGATTACTTTCCTCAAAACATACATTACTACATTTGCAAATCCATATGCATATGGAATGTAAAGTAACTGTAGACCTAGTATGTGTATTAATTATTTAATAACCATCTGTATACTGTTCTGGCGTGGAGTATTTCTTCAGTGTTCATCGTCGCCTCGTATAGCTATCACTCTGAACGAACTGGCCCAGTAGTTTCAGAGTGACAAAAGCCTAGGGTCTTCAATTTATCTCGGAAAAGGGGCATTCAGTGTTGCGTCGGACCTTGTGATGGCGTAAGCTCAAGACAGAGATCAACGCGAGACTTCTTTTCCCATTTTTGCTCACTGATCTACCGAAATAGAAATGCAACTTTGCAACTGGAAGCGCAACAGCCTTGCCCGACCACGCCCCCCGAAGCGCCCCACCTCGCAGGGAGCGCCGACAGGTGCTCCCCCGGCATCAGCTTGCACCCGAGTTCGTTTTCTTTAGCCATGCAGACTGATCCCATGATGTCGCGCGGTTGCAGGCTCCCTCATCCTGACCTTGAGCAACTTAATTTTAGATCTCCAGGAGCTATTTGTATGGCATGAACATCGTCTCCCAGCGACTTTATTTTTTATTTTATTTTTTATTTTGTTTTTAGACGACTGGTTTCTTGACTGGAACGAAGGTGTTATATGTTTTCCAGACCTTCAATGATCACCGAAAGCATACAAGGACTTCCTAAGCACATGTACAAACTCTCTCTCTCTCTCTCTCTCTCTCTCTCTCTCTCTCTCTCTCTCTCTCTCTCTCTCTCTCTCTCTTCTCTCTCTCTCTCTCTCTCTCTCTCTTCTCTCTCTCTCTCTCTCTCTCTCTCTCTCTCTCTCTCTGCTCTCTCTCCTCTCCTCTCCTCTCTCTCTCTCTCTCTCTCTCTCTCTCTCTCTCTCTCTCTCTCTCTCTCCTCTACTCTCTCTCGATGTGTATGTGAGTGGCGCATCCATTGTCTCGTACACTCATAACTACACACACACACATCGTTTGAGGTTATTTCTAGAGTAAATAACAATTGTACTAGTTACCAAATAAGGACATAATGATTTATTTAGTTCGTGTGACAAGGAAGCACTTATCACTTCATTGAGGTCGTTAAGACGCTGGATCGTTGATGCGCGACACCTGTTTTATTGCTTCAACCCAATCACAGCGAATTAAATCGAAGCTGAATGATGTTGAGATGTTGCTCGAACGAAGACTCATATCTGAGATATCGTTGTTGCTGCTTGTTGTGTTGCACTATTTACCGTCGAAAAGAATGAAAGCAAAATATGAAAATCTTAACTGAATCAAACTAATCTTGATCGTCATCGCCTTCAGCTTGCAACAATAGCATAAACAACAACAAAGACAACGAGAAACTGCAGTACGATTTCATAGCTCTAAGTCAGTCATGTAAACGAGCATTAACAGGCGATACATTGCGTTTGCACACAGTAAGGAGGAAACCTAATTGAAAAGCAACTGATGACGTCATTACAAAATTCATCTGTGTATTTAAGGCTGTTCGATAACGATGAATGAATTCAGAGACAAGTTCATCTCTCACTCGAATTTTCTGGCAGTATTCACAATAAACGGAATAAAGTTTTATCTTGCATTTGTATCAACAATGAAAACGTGAAATGAAGTCCTATACAACAAAGACAGATCGGTTAATGACCTGGCATTGCAGTCAAACAAAGGAGCGTTGACAAAGTTAATCTCTGTCTCTCTCTGTTCCCTTTTTTATTTACTTGTTTCTGTCCCCTCTCACCCAACACCATTCCTCTCTTCATCCCACTTCCCTATCCTTCTCTTTCTCTCTCTCTCTCTGTCTTCTCTACCTTTTCTCCCCGCTTCTCCCCCTCCTCCCCACCTCTCTCTCTCTCCTTCTCTAATTTTTCTCCCCGCCTCTCCCCCCCTTTCTCTATCTATCTATCTCGCTCTATCTCTCTCACTCTCTTTCCCTCCTCTACTTTTTCTCCCCGCTTCTCCCCCCTTTCTCTCTCTATTTTCTCTCACCCAACAGCACCATTCCTCTCATCATCCCACTCCCCTCTCCCTCTCTTTCTCTCTCTCTGTCTCCTCTACCTTTTCTCCCTGCTTCTCCCCCCTCTCTCTCCTCTACTTTTCTTCCTCCTCTATCTCTCTCTCTCTCTCTTCTCTCTCTCTCTCTCTCTCTCTCTCTCCCCTCTCTCTCTCTCTCTCTCTCTCTCTCTGTCTTTCGCTCCCCCCCTCTCTCTCTCTTTCATACACACACACACTCTCTCTCTCTCCCTCCTTCTCTACTTTTTCTCCCCGCTTCTCCACCCCCCCCTCTCTTTCCCTTCTTCTTTACTTTTTCTACCCGCTTCTCCCCCCCCCCTTCTCTCTCTCTCTCTCTCTCTCTCTCTCTCTCTCTCTCTCTCTCTCTCTTCTCTCTCTCTCTCTCTCTCTCTCTCTCTCTGTATCCTATCTCTCTTTGTTTACATAGCTATCCTATAATTATCATAACAATGACTGGGCTGTAACAGTGTGCGTGCAGAAGGGCACCACCCTATGTGTTGAATCCTTGCAGCTGCCGATCTTGCTGCCGCCATTCTCGACGGTGCTATTACCTTGATGATTATTGTTATTATGATTGTTTTTGTTGTTGACCTTTTTGTTATTGTTGCAGCTGCTGTTGTTTTTGTCATTGCAATCATTATCCTTTGATTTGATTTTTTTATATTGTTATGGTTGATATTCATGTTCATGATTATAAAAAAATATTATCATTACATTTATATCATTGCTGTTAGTTATTATTAGTACCTAACGCATGTATCGTGCCATGGTCCTCTCCTCCATCATTTGTAGTAATTTGCTAGTAATATCTGTATCCCGGTGTAATTCGAGTAGCATAACTTATTAATTGAGCTATTGTTTTCTGTCAAGGAAAAACTAAGGACATTATGCTTCATTGTCGCTAATGATTGGTGTATCGCTGTAGCCTTGATGACAGGTATTCTTTGCAAGACTGTCAACAATACTTTGCAGCAATGATCCATTGTTCATGGGAATTTGTATGAAGAGCATCTGGAATTCCTTTCTAACTTATATATCAATCTAGGACTGATTTATCCAAGGATCTGTAAAGCAAGTGAATTACGTCACACCAGGTCCGCCGTACTTCATGTTATCATCAGTAAACATATACCGTAGAGCTCTGAAACAACTGCAAGTAAACAGTTATAAAGTTGTTTTATTATGGATACGCACTAATTACAGTACAAGCTAAGGAAACGTCCTTTTCTGCAATTTGCGGAACCATCTGTAAATCTACACATTTCTTACAGTCGTTTAAAGAGCAAAATCTCCTTTACAAAATCAAGGAAAATAAATAAAATACAGTTGAAGGTAACTGAAAAAAGGTATCGACTGAGGAAAGCATAGAGAGGAAAGCATAACCAGCGATAGAGGGAAATAAATAAAATACAGTTGAAGGTAACTGAAAAAAGGTATCGACTGAGGAAAGCATAGAGGGAGGGAATGACAAGTGCGTATAGCTTACTTATATAAACTGTTGTTCAGTTCCTGTAAACATCGAGAGTGCGAACTCTATAGCTAGCATTACAGGACATCCTCTGTAGTACATGTTTTTCAGTGAGGGACTATTCGATTCTTTTAGAAATGAAATACACAACTGTTGCATTCGTCTCGCCTAATAAGGATATTTGATTCATCTCCCATAATGGCAAGACGGTGCCTCTTTGACCTGTTTCCAGATTGCCTTCTTCCTGAACTGAGAATCAATTATATGCGATGAATCATAATCGACAAAAGAGCAGATAAACATATAAAAAATCTTGTTTATCTAATATTCCTTTCAAGGTTTCTAGTCGTAAATATGAAAAGGGGTTTAAAGCCTCATTTTCATATTCAAGCCCTTATTGCTCTTAACTTTTGTTTACACCCACGTACGTAATCTGTACACTCTGCAACAGGAAGGTCTCGTGTTTTATATGGCTTTGTTCTCACTCCGTATATTACAGATTACCATTATTTTGTTCTTCTTGTTCGTCTTTTTCCTTTTTATTTATTATTATTATTATTATTATCATTATATTATTATTATTATATTATTATTATCATATTATATTATTTATTATTATTATTATCATTATTATATTATATTATTATTATTATTATTATTATTATTATTATTATTATTATTATTATCATTATTATTTTCTGTTATTATTATCATTATATTTTATTATTACTAATATTATTACTATTATCGTTAGTATATTACCTATATTATTATCAACATTATTATTATTATTATTATTATTACTATTTATTATTATACTAATATTATTATCGTTAATATCATTACTATTTTTATCAACATTATATTATTATTATTATTATTATATTTATTATTATCATCATCATTATTATTTATTATCATTATTATTATTATTTCATCATTATTCTTCTTATGTTATGTATTATTTAATTGCTATTATTATTACTATTGCTATTATCATATTATCATT
>NW_020869317.1:278069-283069 GCF_003789085.1 Penaeus vannamei | reverse complement strand
TAAACATACATATACCAAAGGAATGACGTACTTGTATAAACATATACGCGCATTTGACGATTCCTAAGCGTTCTCTTCTCTTGCAGGTCGATGGCGAAGGAGACAAGAAGATCAGCTTGGAGCGCCTCTTCACGCCCGCCACAGACTCCGGGGACCTCACGCCCAAGAAGGCTTCTTCGCGTAAGTAGGGGCGGCGGGGGGCGTGACTGTGGTTGTGTTTGAGTGCGTGAGAGTGTGTGAATATATTTCTGTTTTTATGATTTATGGGATATATATATATATATATATATATATATATATATATATATATATATATATATATATATATATATATATATATATATATATATATATATATATATATATATATATATATATATATATATATATATATATATATATATATATAATGGTGCGTACATGTGTGCGTGTTGTGTATGTTGGTGTATGGTTTTGTGTTTTTGTAAGTACATATGTGTTCATGTGTTAGTTCATTATACACTACATCTTTATTTCTTTATCTATCTATCTGTATCTCTATTTACCTATCGATCACTCAAACTATCCATCTCTCTCTCTCTCTCTCTCTCTCTCTCTCTCTCTCTCTCTCTCTCTATATATATATATATATATATATATATATATATATACATATATATATATATATATATATATATATATATGTATATATATATATATATATATATATATATATATATATATATATATATATATATATATATATGTATATACATGTATGTATGTATGCATTTTGTGTGTGTGCGTGTGTGTGTGTGTAGGTATAGGTGTGTGTGCATCGTTTGATCCTAAATAATTGACGAAAATAGTAAACCTAATAGGCGCCAAGACCGATCCCTGAGGCACTCCGCTAGTCACTCGTCCCAATGTAGAATGCGTCCCTCTAATTACGGTGCTCATCTGTCTTCATCTATTCAAGGAGTTTGTCTTTCACTTCACCTAAGTGTTCTAATTTCCATAATAGTCTCCTCTGAGACACCTTATCAAAAGCCCATTTAAAGTCTAAGCACACAAAATCCACCCAGCCACCTCTTTCCTGTGATATTTCAGATATATATATATTATATATATATATATATATATATATATATATATATATATGTATATATATATATATGTATGTATATATATATATATATATATATATATATATATATATATATATATATGTATATATATATATATATATATATATATATATATATATATATATATATATGTGTGTGTGTGTGTGTGTGTGTGTGTGTGTGTGTGTGTGTGTGTGTGTGTGTGTGTGTGCGTGCGTGCGTGTATGTGTGCATGCATATACATATCTGAGTAAATATTCTTTCTGGTTTTCATATTCCATGCCGTATGTGACATTCGCTCCCTGTATGTTTTACAATCCACTGAACTGAAATGCTACATTCTTCCCCTCCAGCTTCCCGACCGCAAAAAAGCGCATCCAAGTTCCCTTTTTGCGCTGAGTCCTACATCATAATCTCTTTCTTCGTTGCAGGAAAGATGTATTCGTCGTCCGCCTTCTACCGGCCCGACCACCCGACCATCGACGACCAGGTGGAGCTTGCGCAGCGGATCTCCTTCTCTCTGGTCGACGACAACAACAAGATGAGCCGCGGACAGTCTATGTACCTCAAGCGGAAGAACAGGTCCATGCGCTGGATCCATCAAGGTGAGGAGCTCGGTTCGGAGGCTGCGGCCCTTCTTTCTTGGGGCCGAGTTTAGGAGTGTGTGTGTGTGTGTGTGTGTGTGTGTGTGTGTGTGTGTGTGTGTGTGTGTGTGTGTGTGTGTGTGTGTGTGTGTGTGTGTGTGTGTGGTGTGTGTGTGTGCGATCGAATTAGGTTTGTGATAAGTTTTCAAATTATATCAACAATTCCGGTTGTACCATCTATGAAATATTTGCATACCTTTGAGATAAAAGATTAAAGAGAGCAGAATGAACTAAGGCTCTTAGAACGTGAAGTATTACTTTATGTAATAGATGATGTAAACAGCTATAGTATGAAGAGAACTGACAACAAATAGCCATACTTTAGTGAAACAGAAGCTAATAACACGCATATATAGAGTCCGTCTTTTGGTATGTTTTAAATCTTCAGTTACTAGTACAGTAAGCGAAGCCTGATCTCCCAGCAAGGTTCACGAATTCACAAAGTATCTCTTCAGTAATATCTACAAAAGTAAGTAAAGAATCCGAACGTGAAAGGCGCCAATGGTATAGTTGGCTGAAGTGGTTTGTGTATTCAATGTCCCTAATCTCTTTCGCTGAGTTCGCAACCATTATCTCGGGTTTTCTAATGGTTTTGTTTGTAGGGTGATGCTTAAGGCAGGTAGGAAGCAATTCTAAACCACGAGAAAATTCCTGCAAGAGATAGATTTTGGTTTCTGTATTATTTCTGTACTGCGTAAGTTGCCCTATTGTTAAAAACAGCACACTGTCAGATTTTATTTATTTATTCATTTTTTTATCATTATTATTATTATTTTTTGCTTATACCTTTATGATCGGTATTCCTTTAATAATCTATAAGGTGCTAACTAAATGCTTATTTGTGCGTATTCTTATATGTAGCTTTGCAATGTATATTTCGTGTAATGCTTATTGGTATTCATATACTCTAATGGGTGTTTTGTAAACATATTTCTCTTCTACGCACTTCAATGTCTTTCAGATGCTTGGCACTGAACCCTTGATTCTGTACAATTTCACTGCTTTTGGCGCGTCATATTACAGGCTCTGTCGTTTCTGTGCTTGACCTTTCTACTTTTACTTTCTAGGAGGCGAAATGCAAGAATTGATTACAGGTAACAACTTTTCTTTCTCTTTTAATTGCATATCCAAACGTGACTCATCACAAAGTGGCTGCGATGCCTCTGCCTTGACGTATCACTCAATATACATGTAACAGGCAGAGGAACACATGCACAGATATTTAAAAACGTAGTTAGAATATGAACGTATTTATGGAATGCACTCACACACACACACTATATACATACATACATCTATAAATAAATAAATATACATATAAATATATGTACATATATATATATATATATATATATATATATATATATATATATATATATGTATATATATATATATATATATATATATAGATAGATAGATAGATATACATGTATATACATATATATATATATATATATATATATATATATATATATATATATATATATATATATATATATATATATATATATCCTATCTGGCCACCTTGTAATGCTGTCACGGAACTTCTGCTCTAACTGCATCCTTTGAACTGCTGTTTCTACTGTTGCATGTCTCACCCTTGGGTTCCGTCGATGGGTTCTTTTTCCCTAACTGGCTGCTACTGAGAAGAAAGACTTTGTATACACTCCCTAGAGAAAATCTGAGTTGCGGTTGTCTAGAACAGAGGCTCACAAACTATTCAGGCTTTCCACCAACTCTCAGCTCATAACCAATGCTAGCTCTGCTTGCTTTACAGTATATTAAGATTTTTTGGTCATGTATTATCCTATTTTTCTTGATTATGCATATTTTGAATCTTAACAAATTTCAATAGTCTGGTATGATTGAACGAAAGCCAAATAAAAATAAGATCTATCGAATTTCATCAAGCAATTGCAAGTTTAGTATATGTAAAGTATCAAAACAAGGGGAGTATGTTAAAATATTGTGTAAACACTACTGAGGGCTGAATGGAAGCTCTCAGAGTCTGGGTAAGTTTCAAAGCAACAGTTATCTCCACGGAAGAATGTGTTAGTAACGTTAGATAGTCTTATACTCTTCCACATATCCATTTTGCGACCATTCCCGTATCGACCAAGGGACGGGAATGGGAAAGGTTAGGAGGGGACCTTAACTGAGTCTAAATAGAACACTAGTGGGTATTAATGGAACTCCTTCGAAAGGTAGGAACAATTGGGGCGGTTTTAGCAATTTTAGCAATTCCACTTCTTCTATGAACGGTAATGAATCCTTAAAAAATCGGTATTGGAAGTGATAAATTGTTAACGGAACTTAAGCAACGTTAATTTAATGGTAAAAGATTAGAAGTGAATGGCCACCAAAATTCATCCCACACCAGTAGTACTCATATTCCGTTCCTTACCCTTCTCATAGCAATTCCTCAACTTCTTGATCTGTTCCAATCTCTTCCGATCCAAGACTTTTCTCTAACGTTCTGGTCGCGTTTCGGTAACTTTGCAATAGTGTCCTGATATCGCCCCAACCGTACAAAATCGTCCCACTCGTTCCATTACCATTCCCTCAACATTCAGACCTTTGTTATATAAGTGCGCCTAGTTCGATTACGTCACTCCCAACCTACCAAGGGTTCCCATCGCCTTCCAAGACTTTCTCATCACGTGCAAGAAGTTAAAAAAAAAAAAAAAAAAAAAAAATGTTCACGCAGCAACTGATTGGCGGTGACAGACGTCTAGGTTAGGAACGCTTGAGAATAGGCGGTAGCACAGATGTGTGGAATGGGGGCTCGAGGTTGGTGGCTCATGTTATATTTTTGAGAAAGGTAGTTGATGTCGCATTAACTGAGAACAGCTATAGTGAGCAGGTCTAGTAGGCAGCAGAGAACCAGCATTCTCCTATGTTCACAAATAATGCTGAAAATATTGATAATGGTGATGAAGTTGCAACAGTAATTCTGACAATGATATTTGATGATAATGATGGTAATGATGACTTCATTGATAATAATTATACCTTTAGTGATGATAACGATAATGGTAATATATTTTCGGTTATTGTGGCCAATAAGAAGAGAAAAATGATTCGCTGTGCACCTGCATTTAGCCTTTTGCGACCTTGTTGAACAGCCACCCGTCTCGGTTATCATTCATCACCACCCCAGACATTGCGCATTAAGAAGAAATTAACACCAAATCTTTTGTTTTCTCAGTTATTCTGATTTATTTATGCATGTGCATGATCTCATAAAAGA
>NW_020869317.1:242026-244526 GCF_003789085.1 Penaeus vannamei | reverse complement strand
TGGTTGTCATTTTTACCATACTTATCATATTATTCTCACTGTAATAACTCTTCATATCAGCATCTCACTATTTACTTAAATCCTAATTCTCTTTCGTATGAATATTTCCTATTCGGCGCCGTCCCGTGACCGCCCTGTCCCTCGCAGGTGCCGAGTTGTTCGCCAAGCGGAAGAAGCGAATGGACAAATTCATCGTTGACGAGACGACGGTGCAGAAGGCGCAGCAGCAGACGACGTCCGTCCAGCAGACCTCCAGTTTCAGTTCGAGCTTCAGCAGCAGCAGCAAAAGCGTTAGCAGCAGCAGCAGCTTCACCAGCATGAAACAAGCGGAGATGGAGAGGAACCGACAGCAGGAGCAGATCATGGTGAGTTAGTGAGTTAGGGAGCGAGTTTGTATGCTTGGAGGCGTTACAATTAATGAGTTCCAACTACATGGAGGATACTGATGATTATCTTGATAATGACCACAATGGTTTCCTCAAATGGAATGAATGGCATTGCGGTCAAAGTACATTGAAAACTCTCCATTGCCTGCGGGCCAAACACCGCGGCATTTTATTGTTAGTGTCAGCATCAGTATCTTTGAATTTCGTCATAGGAAAAACTATCAGGTTTCATAAAAGGTAAACACACCTTAGACTATAGCTGAATTATGCCAATCATGGTAGCATCATGACCGTGAGTTTACCCTGGACGTCGTGGCGTTGTGTGAGTATGTCTGTCATGGTCGTGGAGTCGCAGTCTTTCTTGGTAAATTTTCTTGTCTTGCTTACGAGAATCAAACTAAAGTACATAAACGAATGAATCAATTGATCTAATGAAAGAACCATGACAATTGGTGAGCGGTTCCTTTTACCTTGGTCCATGAACGACACTTGTTTCGGTTCACTAAACTCGCCGCCATATTGGTTCGCGAGCAGGAGAAGTTCCTAAAAGACCGGGAGTCCAGCCTCGTGTTGGTGCAGTCGCCGTGGAAGGCCGCTCTCGAGACTGGGCGTCCGGACGCAGCCTTCGATGATAACAGATTAAAGCAACAGGTATACACACGCGCACGCTAACATTCGCATGCGTACATACACAGACTTATAATAACGCCCACATACTCAGTCATGCACTACACACACGCTTATAATAATGATAATAAAAAAAAAGACAACCGTAATCTTTCTTCTCTCTCTGCTCTCTCTCTCTCTCTCTCTCTCTCTCTCTCTCTCTCTCTCTCTCTCTCTCTCTCTCTCTCTCTCTCTCTCTCTCTCTCTCTCTCTCTCTCTCTCTCTCTCTCTCTCTCTCTCTCTCTCTCTCTCTCTCTCTCTCTCTCTCTCTCTCTCTCTCTCTCTCTCTCCTCTCTCTCATCTCTCTTCTCTCTCTCTCTCCTCTTCTCTCTCTCTGTCTCTCCTTTTCTACTCCACCACTCTCCTCATACAATGGCTCTAGTAAAAATCCAGCCGCTTGAAGTGCTACAATAAGCTGTATTGCGCTCTATCTCTTCGCTATAGCAAATCAAATCGGCTTCTTCTATTTACCTCAAGCTGCAGCTCTATTTAACCGCGAACTTTAAACCTGTGTAACGTATGTAGAAAAAAAAAAAAAAAAATGAAACGAGAATTAATTACTTCATGAAGCAAGTAATGGAACTGAAGCGTTACCGATGCAATTTGATCAAGAAAATTACATTAATTATTCATATTCATATTATATTTCCTTGCATACATTCTGTGCATCTCTGAGCACGAATCGTTTTATTTTGCTTGACACATATTATATTAGAACATGTTAAAAAGATCAGATATTCTTCGCAGATGGGAGTATTTCAACAGTATAAATTCATGGACTTTTGATTACAACAAGCGGAAGACTTCATGTGCTTATATCAATATCATGACTGGTGGACCCGATTGATGAGGAAATCGGAAGCCACGAGAAATTATGTGAATTAAAAGATAAATTAAAGATAAATAAATGAGCAGTGATCCTAATTCTCATTTGTCAGACTGATATTTTCAAGATTACTATTTTTTTATATGTTTTCGAACGAGAAGTAGAAAGCTGAGGAGCAAATCTTTCACAAAATTCTTTTAGCAAATGAAAATGAATTCGTCCCCCGTAGATGCCGTGCTTATTAACATATTTTAGGGGCTACGTTGCTGCAATACTTACCGAGTAAACCTTTGGCAGATGTTCCAGCATCGATTAGTTTATAATTGATGCGCAGTTATGTTATTCAATGCTTATTAACATAAATTAGCCTTTAACAAAGTTGCTTACGTTAGCTGATTGCGACAGACAACAATTATCTCTTATCTGGGTATTTCAGAGCTGTAATCCATTCATATATAACACCAATTTGTCATCATATATTTATCATAAAGGACAAATATATGTATATCCATTTGTTAAACCAAGTGGACTGCTTGGAAAATGTTAATCAAGTTCTTTAGAAGTTCCTCTTATTAGTCTGTAGAATAATTAGTGCATGTCTAGTAGAAGACCAAATAGATCA
>NW_020869317.1:207026-209526 GCF_003789085.1 Penaeus vannamei | reverse complement strand
TTATGATCTTATATACTTGGAAAGCAAACTCTTATATTTATCCAAAAAGATGAGAAAAAAGATGCTAAATGAACAAAATTATAATCAATTCAGATTTTAATATCATTTACAGTCAAGAATATACATGTACAGTGGAGCTTAAAAAAAAATCGGAACTTTCCTTACATAATATAATACTCAAGTCTCAAGAAATGAATTATCTCGTTGATAATACATACAATATATATATATATATATATATATATATATATATATATATATATATATATATACATATACATATACACAAACTTGAAACGGCAACACCACACCTTAAATACTCAAGCCAAAGATGCCAGCACCTCTCAGCTGCAGTAGGGTTTGCCTTCGCCGGTGTCCCTAAATGATCAGCCGCCACGCTCTCCCCTTTCCACCTGTGCACAAGACGAGTCGAATAAGTGCCTAGCGTCTCCACATAAGGATACATACAGCTCGTTCCAGCATCAGCTTTTAACATATTTGTACAGTCTACTATACATCTCTAGAGGAAATTTCATTTTAACAAAAATAGTCTAATGGCATAACTTAAAATCATTCAAAATGTGTGTGTGTGATCTCTTTAATCATGGAAACTACTAGCAACATATAGTAGTAGCAATATATAGAAAAGCGCGATCTTCGGGTCTTGGTTTCATACCGTAGCGTGGAGGTTAAAGTTTTTAGTGCTTGTGTTGGGACCACCCTGGAGAATGGCATACCCAAAGGGAGAACTTGAAGGATCGCCTCCTAGAGGTGGAAGGGCTCTTCGTAGACCAGCACACAGCTCACCCCAAGTGCCTAGAGACAGCAGGATCGGGTCGGAGGTCACAGGTACTGGGGTGTGACCTGTCTCATGGCTTGGACCGAAGACCAGCGAGTTTATGAGTAGCATGTCTGTTAAAACAGATGGAGCATGACTGGCTATTCCTGCTAGTTGGAAGACGTGAGCTGCAAGGGGTTCTTCCATTCCTCTGAAATTGCTCGGCCCATGCCTCCCTGTCGTCCTCGATAGGGCAACATTACCTCATTGTACCCAGACAGGAGATAGGTAAGAAAGGAGAGACGAGCTAGTTTTCTATCTCATCACACTCTTGAAGAACCCACATCCTGGCGGTCGACTATATTGATTGCGTAGCGGGACCCTAACGGCTGTGGACTTCTGATGGTCTTCAAGATGGCGGTGTGGGGTGCTTGATGAGTGTTGGGGCTGGTTTGCTGCGCCATCCTCCTGGTATTTTCGCCTTGGCTGTGGCCTATGGGGAGTCACAGAGTGTCTGGTACAGAGCGAGTGCACTGATGATGCAGCTGTGATCTAGTGGTATTAAATTTGTAAAGCGCTATCCTGCTCATCATTTGCGTCGTACACGTTTTTGCATTCAGCCGTTGCTCATTGCATGTCCTGACAGGCCGCTTCCATTGCTAGTGTACCTGCACAGCCATTCTCTGAAACGCAGTACACACCAGGGCAGAAACAGATGGAGGGCGAACAGAGGAGGAAGGGTTAAGTGTTAACAACGGCTGTATATAAGATATACTCAAAGGTATACCTTATTGTATTGAATTTGATTTTCTATTTAAGTTCTATTCAAAAGTCTACCCTCAAGAATAAACAGGTCTCGCTCGATATGCAATTGTCGAGAGTGCAATGACAGTCTTGAACGACAAGCTTCCTTAGAGAGATCGACTTTTATGTCATAAGTCGATATTCTTCTTTGAAGTTGTACGTATGCGATTTCAGTGCAAATAGTGTGGATTAAACAATGAAGGTCTATTTGCGTATATGATTGCATGAGTTGAGTAGGTGAGTGGTGATTAGCCAAGTGAATGAATGAATTATTCAAAGTAATGAAATGGATAGGTCAGTGTATAGCAAACGAGTGGATTATAATGATACAATAGAAATTTGAGTACCATAGGAGTTAAGCCATTTGTGTTATATGATGGGAATTACGGAGTGAGGGTATAGGAGTAATTGACTGACGTGTGAGTTGGGATAGTTAAGCGAGGAGGAGAAGAGTAAAGGGTTTGAGGTGGAGTTGTGGGAAGGAAAACGGTCGATAGAGACAACTCTCATGGTGTTAATCCTATAATCGCTCTCTTGTCAGACCAGTAACGTTCAATCGCAAAAGAAAGACGCTACAAACTCTTACATAAACAACTTGGCGCTCATGGAATATCTAACCTGGCAATGAATATGGCATAAAGTTACAGGAATTCGCTATGGTCTATACCGAAACATTACCGACATCGCTAAGTGAGATTCGGAACTTTCTCGGAAGCAGCACAGTGGAGTTCCAACAACATATTTCATGTGTGAAAACAGGTTACACCAAGGACGGGCATTTATTTACAACACATTTAACTGTCAGGAGAATTGACATCCTTAATTTCTCTGAGGAAATACCAGCGGTGAGCAAAGATAGATTGCCGTAAGAAAAGAAAAGAAAGAATAAAAAAAAAAAAGAAAAGAAAGAAAAAAGAA
>NW_020869317.1:179526-182026 GCF_003789085.1 Penaeus vannamei | reverse complement strand
TTTACCATAAAAAAATTCACTGATGGTCAAGTAGACGGTGATTTTGATTTTGTCCGAAAATTGAGATGGAAGCCTCCTCATTAATGTACAATTTATTCTGATTAAGGATTTGCTTGAGCTGGGGTAAATTCATGGTCTCCGAGTTAATGGAAGTATTCCCATCGGCCCAATTATTTGTAAGGGAGTAATCTTTCACTAGGATTTGAAGACAATGGAAGAAAGCGAAATTTTCGAGAACACGAAAGACCAACACATAGTGGACATCAGTTCTATGACCAAGAACAACGGTTGCTTTGAATAAAATTCCTGAATGTCGAAATTGGATACGAACGTGTCCAAGTAAGACCTTACATCCAAAAGCTAATGTATTGCAATAGATACACCTTACTGAGATCTACTGACAGGCTCAAATAAATTCACTTGCCGTGCTGAGGCTCAGGACACAATTACATGTACTACCGAAAATTAAGAATATGTTGACAATGGGTTCTGCTGAGTGCTGCAGCCTGAAGAAGAGTAAATATAAAAATTAGTAAAAATAACATCGGCAACTAACACAACATTGTTCTCTCTCTGTTGTTTTGACCACCCTCCTCGCGGCGCCTGCCCTTTCCAGAGCCAGGTCGCGGGGCACCACCAGCACTAACCATCATATCGTGCTCTATCTATACGTGGGTGTTAACTCTTATGGAATAGAGTCCGCTTTTTGATCAGTGTATATTTCTCTGCCCACCAGTATTCCATATAGAAGGTCCTCACCTCTTACAGACCTGCTCTGTCATGTGACCTGATTTGAAGTTATCTGACTAGAGCGGATGTGATATGAAGTGATCTGACCTGATCTGATGTAATCTGCCCTGACCTGATCTGATGTAATATGAACTGATCTGATGTGATGTGACCTGATGTATTCTGATGTGATCTGACTTATTATGATATGATCTAAATGTATTTGGTATAACCTAACTTGCTCTGATGTGATCTGACCGAATTTGATGTGACCTAACCTGATCTGATGTGATTTGACATGATCTGATGCGATCTGACCTGGTCTAATGTAGTATGACGATCTGATGTAATCTGACCTGCTCTGATGTGACCTTATCGTTTTGATGTGACCTGATCTGATGTGATTTGACATGACCTAATGTGATTTAACCTGATCAGATTTAATCAGACCTGATCCAATGTATTTTGACCTGATCTGGTATAATCTGACCTGATCTGATGTGATTTGACCTGATTTGATGTAATATGACCTGTTCTGATATGCTTTGGTGCCATCTGACTTGAGCGGATGTGATATGAAGTGATCTGACCTGATCTGATGTATTATGCCCTGGCCTGATGCGATGACCTAATCTTATGTGATATGAACTGATCTAATTTATTTTGTGAGTGTATATGGATTGACCTGATTTGATTAATTCTGATGTGATCTGACCTTATCTTATGTGATCTGACCTGATTAGATGTAATCTGATCTGATGTGATCTGACCATATATGATGTGGCCTGATCTGATGTATTTAACCTGATTGATGTGATATGTTCTGATTTTACCTGTTCTGACTTAATATGACGTGATATGATGTAATCGAACCGTATTTGGTGATCTGACTGTATATGATATAACCTGATTTGACCTGATATGACTTGCTGTATTTGACGTGATGTAATTTGACCAGTCTGATGTGATCTGACCTGATCTGATGTAATTTCATCTGATCTGAGCGATGTGATCTTTTGTGATCTGACCTGATCTGATTTCATCTGACCTGATCTGATGTTATCTAACCGTATTTCGGAGGAGGAAGTGGTGGTGAAGGACCACCATCACTTCCCCCTCCAACATTCTCTCCTCGAACTTTTCCTCCTCTTCCTCTTTTTCCTCCTTCTTTCTTATCAAATATGATTATCATTAGGGGGAGGGATGGAACGAATGTGTTGCTAATGCATGGATATGTGATGGTGTTGATATGTGTGTGTTTTGTGTATTAATATACATATATATTTTTCATTTTTATGCCATTCAAGTCAATCCAACCGTGTATTTATTGTCATATTCTATAATCATGGAGAGGATTCATGTACATTCTTATTTATTTACTGGGACCTGCAAAGGTTATGAGAGTGGGAACATAATATGTTGTAATCACAATTTTGGGAAGGAGTTTAGGTTATTCTGGCAATGTCCTTGCAACATTCCTCTTGCTAAAAAAATACTTCACTAACTCTTACCCCTCGTATTTGCCTCGGCCGGCCAGCCTCAGGAAAGCCATGGCCCTGCGCATGTCCCACGGGAAGCCCCTCACCCCCACCGGGTTGAAGCGCTAGACGACCTTGGGGAGCTGGACCTGGATGTGGAACCGGCGCTCCGCCTCCTTGGCCGCAGCAACCACCTCCTAGAGGACCTACTCCGCAACGACGAGTGCTGTGGTGACCTTTTTCGTGTCCACCAAGGCCTGCAGCTGATCGACGGCTTCCTGGAGGACCTCTTG
>NW_020869317.1:157026-159526 GCF_003789085.1 Penaeus vannamei | reverse complement strand
TACTTTAGTTATCATCAATATCAATATCATCATTACTATTATCATTATCATTATTATTATTTTATTGTCATTGCTATTATTGCAATTGTTATCATCATCGTTAGTTCAGTTATAAACATTATTTTTTTATCATTTTAATTCTCAACATCATCATTATTGTTATTATTGTTATCATTATCATTATTACTATCGTTATTATTGTTACTATCATTCTCATCAGCAGCAGTAGCATCATAATCATTATTATCATCATTGATGTTTTCACTATAATCATTGCCTTCATTATCATTACTGTCACCATCATCATCATTATTATTCTCATCATTCTTACTATTACTATTGTCATAATTTTTACTATCATTATTGTCATAAATTTTACTATTATTATTGTCATCATTATCATTATTATTATGGATATCATCATCGTCATCATCATCTTCTCCATCATTATTACTATTATCATCATTTTGATTACAATGGCATCGAAACCAGTGTAAGTACTCACCGACGACGCCGAAAACAGACGTTAGCACCTCCACCGCCAGCGCGCCCACCTTCCATCCCGCAATGAAAGCATCCACCTCGCAGTCCGCCGGTGTCTGGTCACTGCTGCTCATCCTGTGGCACTGCGTCTGGAGTCGTGCAATTGGCTGGACGATTCGCTCCCACGTTTCCTCGGGCGCCACACGGGAACAGCGCGGTCGGAAGTGTTCCTTGGGAGATTCTCACATTGATAATTGGGGCAGGAAGGTGGGCGGGGTGGAGAGAGATATAGCGTCTTCTGGGTCTATGGTTTGCTTGCTGGGGCGGAGGAGGGGAGGGATGTATTTGCTTTAAACGGAACGTCAGAGTTTGATTCCATTTCTTTAATGTGAATGCGTTTATTTTCTTATTTTGTTTATACTTTACTATCTCCTTGAGTGTTGTTTATAATTGTTTGTGTTGTTTGGGCTCACTATAAGAGATGTGTGTGCTCTTTCAATGATTGGTTCACACACACAAGAAATATGTATATTCAGTAGAGACCCTTCTTACTGATCAGGTCCCTCAATGGATTCTTCACTGCCCAGGCTGTGAACTGCAAACCACAATGACTAACGTTGTCTAGGATTGGACAGTGCTCTCTCTCTCTCTCTCTCTCTCTCTCTCTCTCTCTCTCTCTCTCTCTCTCTCTCTCTTCTCTCTCTCTCTCTCTCTCTCTCTCTCTCTCTCTCTCTCTTTCTCTCTTCTCCCTCTCCCCCTTTCTCTCTCTCCCTAAAGATAAAATGTGTGCTTTACATCTGAGAAGAATAATGGATAATTCACCTGTTTACACTAGTGGTTTCCAATCATTGGGTCAATATGCAAGGCGTTCGTCAGTGTTCATATTGATAATGTACGATGAAGCCATGTCTCCAAAGAACATTGTATCACACTTAACGAAAGATTACTGAATTTGTTTTTTGATAGCCTAAAAATATGTAATTGGTTAGCCGGACTCGCAAAAGTAAATATGTCCGAAACTGAATTTTCTTTTGCTGAATACTCTTGTGCTTCCAGTGTACACACATTACGTGGATTAAAGAACGGAGCCATATAGTTACCTACTATGATTCAGTTATCAAGCTTCAACAATACTGCTGCTACTATCAATGATAACAGTGGCAGTATCAATAGTAATGATTATAAGAATGATAAGGATATGGAAATTTTGAGCAATGTTGATGATGATATGAACAATAATAGTGAAAATAAAGAAAATAAAGACGATGAAGATAATAACGGTAGCAACAAAAACAATGATAATTATAATAATTATGATAATTATAATACTGATAATGATAACAACGATAATAATGATAATTTATGATGATAATAACAATAATGATAATAATAATAATAATAATAATAATAATAATAATAATAATAACAGAGAGAGAGAGAGAGAGAGAGAGAGAGAGAGAGAGAGAGAGAGAGAGAGAGAGAGAGAGAGAGAGAGAGAGTTGAATATAATTTTTCGCATTAGCCGCAGACCCTTCTCTATAAATTTTACTATAGTAAAGATTTACTGTGAAGAACTCTTCGATGCGATATTGGCGGACCAAAATAAGATCAAACCCACTCTGGCGTAATCCTACTGAAGAACCAGAAAATGCTGGCAAATCATATTTCCTAACCGGAGATAACAAAAGTTGTGATGATGATGGGTGGATGATGATAATCACAATGACAATAACAATAACAATAGTAGTACTGATTATATTAATAATGACAATAATAATTACAATGAGAATCATGATTACAATGAAAAGAATGATAGTGATATTCATTATTATGAGAAAGATTATAATATTTATAATAACAAATGGTAACAGCAATGATTATAACAACAAATATAAAGAAAGAAAGTGATTAGCAGACGTGCTTCCTCTATATCATCAACTTTTGTTTCAGGCAATATCAAACTTGAATTTTATAAACAAATGAGATAATACAAATATTTGAGAATTTCGTAAGACAA
>NW_020869317.1:137026-139526 GCF_003789085.1 Penaeus vannamei | reverse complement strand
TATATACATAACTATATACATATGATAATATATATATACATATATACACACATACATATGTATGTGTGTTATATATAATATATATATAATATATATATATATATATATATATATATATATAATAATATATAATATATATATATATATATATATATATATATACATATACATATGTGTAGCAGTATGTATATGCACAGTTAGTATATATACTATATATATATATATATATATATACTATAGATACTATATATTATATATATTATATATATGTATGTATGTATATTTATGTGTTTGTGTTGTGGTGTGCGTTTGTATATATATAAATATATTATATATATATAATATATATATATATATATATAATATATATATAATATATATATACCATGTATATTAACATATATAAATAACATGTACAATATGAACACACACACACGACACACACACACACACACACACACACACACACACACACACACACACACACACACTATATATATCTATATACATAGTGATAATATATATATATATATAAATAATATATACACACATACATATGTATTATGTCTAACATTATATATATAATATATAACTAATATATATATATATATTATATTTTATATAATATTATATATTTTATATATATATATACACACTTATATTTGTACATATATGTATATATATGTAATTATATAAACACATACACACCTATTTAGTTATATGTGTTGATGAATATTGCATGAGTCTCCACTTACCCCAGAGCGACCACGTCACCAGGTGCGCATTCTCCCTTCGCATCCACGAGGGAACGCCAATGGCCCTAAGCAGCCTTGCATCATCAGATAAGAGTCCCAGTCATGGCAGACACTCCAGCAACGCCGCCGTGTCCTCATTTTCAGCAAAAGACTCATAAAAAAGAGCATGTCAGGATTTCTCTCTCCTTTCGTCTCCTCGCTTCCAGGGTGGTTCGTGGTCAGGCCTCTGAGCTGCTTCGCTTAACCACTCACTTTACTGCTTATGGTCCTTTTAGAGTTACCATTGTTTCGTTAGTATAATCATTATCGTTGGTGTTGTTACTGTTATTGTTGTTTGTTGTTGTTCTTACTATTATTATCATCAATTTTGTTCTTGTTATTGTTGTTATTATCATTATTATGTAATTGCTTTTATTTATCATTATCACTATTACTTTCATTTCCGTTGTTCACTATCATTATTATATCATACCTATTATATTAATTTTACTTTATTATTGTTATTACTTATAATTTATTATCATTATCGCATAATCATCACTATCATTATCATTATTATCTCATCATTATTATTTCTATTCCTAATCCAATATTAGTATGTTATATTGTCAGTACTATATATCATTATAATAATTATCAATATTGGTATTAATGATATTCTTATTATTTTTACTATGATTATCATTATCATAATTTTTTTTCATTGTTATTGCTATTATCATTTTCATTATTGTTATTCCTATTATTATTATCATTATCATTATCATCATTGTTAATATTATAATTAATATCATTATCATCAACATCATCATCATAATTGTTATTTTTTATTGTTACTATCATTATTTCTATCATAATTATCATTTATATTATTAATCAATATCACTCATATTTACCACTTCTATACTATCGTTTTATTATTACTATCATTTACTTTCATCACTACCATCATTATATCATTGCTGTCATAATTGCTATAACTATTCATCAATATTATCATAATGATCTTCATCATCATC
This sequence comes from Penaeus vannamei, assembly GCF_003789085.1. Taxonomy (NCBI): domain Eukaryota; kingdom Metazoa; phylum Arthropoda; class Malacostraca; order Decapoda; family Penaeidae; genus Penaeus; species Penaeus vannamei. Next base: position 137,752 of record NW_020869317.1, on the reverse strand, counting down.
ATTATCATCATTGTTGCATTTGGTTTAGTTATTACTACTGTTGTTATTACTATTATCATTTATTTATTTCTATTTCTATCGTTTATCCGTATTCTTATTCTTATTTCATTATCATTATACATTTATTAATAATCATTCATTAACATTTATCAGCCCTATCATCAATGATTTATTTTTTCGTATATTAGATATTATAGGTGCAGTATTATCATGTCAAATGATATGATTTTCCTCAGACAACCTTTATCCTCACTAGGTACCGGATCCGTAAATTACGCAGATCCATTTCATAATTTCTTTAACTTCGTAACGACATTCAAGAACAAGGTCTAGGTGAACAAGTCGAAAAGAAAAAGGCAGCGTCATTTTTCATTTTCTTGTAGTTATCAACAATACAAACTTTTACTGCCAGTTTTGTAAATAAAACATTCAAAGATCATTAACTCAATAAAATAATGAATTAGATGATTTCATAAAAGTTTTTCATCTTTCTTTGATGATAAGTTTTGTTGTTATTACCGTTTATCATTGTTATTTTGTTATATTTGGCACTGTTCGTATTGGAACCGCAAAATGTCGTGCTGTTACTACTAATATTTCCATTATCGTTGTATATCTTTAACATAATTATTATCATATGATTGAACATTGTTACAATGGCTCTATAATTTTCGCCATAATAGCTATTACCATGTCAATTCACATTATCAATATCATTATTATCAA
>NW_020869317.1:128722-136926 GCF_003789085.1 Penaeus vannamei | reverse complement strand
TATATATATATATGTATATATATATATGCACATGTGCATACATTTCGTAGATATCTAATCTATACATTATAGTTAGAATTTATCATGGCTTAGTAATTTGTGACAAATGACATCATTTTCCCCAAACAGAAGATGGATTCCGAACGGGAAAAGTTTCGCACTTATGTAGAGAAGTCTGGCGTAATGTCAGCCCTGACAGATGTCCTGGTGCATCTCTATGAGGAACCTGACAGGCCATCTGATGCCTTGCAGTACATTAAGACTGCTCTGGGGACTATGACAGTTGATAATGAACGACTTCAGATGTATGAAGAGAAGGTATGGAACACTTTTTACTTTCTATTAATTTTTTTCACTTGCCTGTTACAGTTTTTTTCTCTCTCTCTGTTGTTTCAGGAAGGCTAGAGAGCTTTAATGTAGAAACATCAAGACATAGTGAAAAGATATTACTCTAGATGGGTAAATTTTGTATTTCATTAATTAGCTTTTATTGACTAAGGATATACAGGAGATGTCATCCCCCTACATTTGATTGATTCAAACTAAACTCTTCAGAAGTAAAAATGATATCCATGAACTTTCCAGGTCAAAGAGCAAAAGACTACCATAGAAACCCTCCAAGCAAATGTTGAATCCTTGCAATCGGAAAACTCCAGCCTCAAGGAACGCATCAGCCAGTTGGAGGCCAAGCTGGAGGAACCCAAAGCAGCACCAGAGGATGCTGCCAAAGCCTAAGAATGATGCTGTAAGGATAATACTGATTCTAGTTTTTCTTCCTCCTCTTCCTCCTCCTCCTCCTCCTCATTCATCTTTCTCTTTTTCTCCTTTTTCTTGTCACCCTGCAAGACTTATGTTTATGTTTGTAAAGGAAGCAAATAAAATATGTGTGATGTACTGTACACAATAGAGTGAGATCAGAAAGAGTAACTGTGCACTCCACAAGTCAAGTAACTTGCAAATGTGTTATAAGTTTAGTAATCCATGACAGTTCTCGTCCATTATTTGACTTCAAGGTATTTGTCTTACAAAAAGGAGGGATGTCGTCTTTTTCCTGTGTTACAATAGGTGATTTAAATCAGCTGTAGGAGCATGATTTGACAATTTTTTGGATAGACATAGTTCTACACACTCACACTCTCTCCCTCTCAAGCTCTCTCTCACTCTCCCTTTTTATTCTTGTTGTCTTCTTCATCATATTCATGGCTTTGTACTTGGTATGTGGGCTCTGCCATTCAGTATGATCATTCAAGGTCCATCTAAAACTGGCAGGCTCTTTTTTTAAGTGATTTTCATTATCAAGTAAAATATTCCTCCTCCACATACTATAACGTATATCTCTTGGTATGTCATGGCTTTTTACTAGTTATATAATTAGATAATATAAAATAATAGACATTATATTATTTTCTATGTTTAGAATATGATTATTCATATCTTTTTAGTGGCTAACAAGCTGTAGGCTTTTAGATCTTAAGAGGTAAGAAGAGGACACATATAATTAAAAAAAAAAGGGTCGACTGGTATATTCTCAACTTCGGTCAAAAAGTGTTTTCTTAGTAAGAGTCACAAGACTTTTTCCTTTCCACTTTTTTCTATAATTTATATATTAATCAGCTTCGTTCATTCTCATTTATACCTCTTTTTTATTTGTCACAATGAACTCTATGTACTTACGTAGGGTATCGGATATTCATTAGTTCAGTCTGTATGCTAACTTTGTTAAGCTTCTAAACTTTTATTTTGAATCATATCTTCCATACAGGACCAATTTGATTCATTTGGTTGAAGAAAAAAAGGTTTTAGGAATATGTATATGTTTGTGGAAAAGATATTATTAGTTTTAATATATGATTTTCTTTTCCAGATACAGAAATTTTATTCTGTCCCACGCTGAGGGAAAGTCAGCAACATCAAAGCCTGGAACTTTCAGGCAATAATTCCTTTTATTCAGTGTAAGAATCCTTTAAAGTGATAATGTTTAGTTTGAAATGATAAATTGTGCTTTCCACAAAGCATGAAATTCATCATGTAATGGGTAATAAGATAATTCTCGTGTTTTAAGATTGTAAAATCTTTTCAGCAGAAGCTCATAAATATACCATGAATAAGCCAAGGATGTTTTATAGTTGTTTTACAGTGTTATTTTAAGTACATATAAATGTCATCATGTACATGGGTTATATTATATTGGAAAACAGAGGAATTACATGTGATCTTTAGAAATAACTATTTCAATATTAATTATGCTAAAATGTTTATGAAGTATGCATTTGTTACCAACTTCTATCATTTAAAGTACTCTGCTATTTACTCAGGATTCCTCCACATACTGTTCATATTTCTTGTTTCATTGCTATTATTATCTCTGTATTATCGCTGTTTTAGCTGAAATTAAGAGTATTTAAAGATTTTTACAAATTTTGAACTACTTTTGATTAATCCAAACAGACATATCCTTAAGGCTTAAAGATTTTACAATCTTAATGAATTTTGGTTGTTCTCTGAACAATATTTTGTACCCACTTTCAAATTGTTAAAACACCTAAATGTGTTGAGTTATTAAAATGTGGCTTTTATTTGGTATAAAATATTTACCACAGACAGAACATTTCTTTTTTATTTGGTTTTAGTTGAGAAAATGCATATTTTCTTTTACATTTTACTTTTTTCTTCTTGTACTTGTTTCAAATTTGCTTAAAGTTTAAGTTTAGCTGGATTGACTCTCATGATATCTATAAATCAGTGAGATTTCCAAGCTGGTTAACAGAGAGGAAGGAATAGAAGATTTCATTCTTAACGGATCCAGTGTTCATCGTTCATGTAAAACAAACATCCACTTTTCAATAGACTAGTATACGCTTATGCTCTACAGTTTGATTGACGTCTTGCTCTTCATTCCAGTGGACACATTTGCTGTCTCTGTATTTACTGTAAGACTCATTTATTTTATTCCTTAATATGTAATGGTGATGAGTTATAGAAGAATCAGTTAATAGTTGTAACTTTCATTACATGGGTTGAAAAAGAATCTTTCAGAATTTTTGTGGAGCTTCATGGGATGTGTGCATGAACAGAGGTACTTGGTTCGTTGTTGGTTGTTGGGCATTACCAAACAGTTACTTTTGTCTTTGCAAGTCATATATTTGCTTTCTGGTCATATTTCTGATTGAAATCATATTTTTGTACGCATCAATGCAAATAAAGTTGTCTATTAAATTTGTGCTTTTATTCTTTTTTTTTATATGTATTTTAAAGAGAGAATGGGAAGATACACCAAAACATATGGCTTTTGTTGTAGTTTTGTTGTTATTGTTGTGATTATTATTGTAGTTTTTGTTATTATTTTCACTCTACTCCCCATATTACCATGATACCATAAGACCTTAGATGTGTAGCACATTTATTTGTTTCAACCCTTTTATTATTATTATTATTATTGTTATTGTTATTATTATTATTATTATAATTATTTTATTATATTTCATTATTATTTTATTATATTGTTATTGTTATTGTTATTGTTGTTATTGTTATTGTTGTTATTATTATTTTCTTATTATTTTCTTATTATTTTATTATTAGTTATTTTATTATTTTTTTATTATTTTATTATTGTTTTTTATTATTATTATTATTATTTTATTTTATTATTATTTTATTATTATTTTATTATACTTATTATTATTATACTTATTATTATTATACTTATTATTATTATACTTATTATTATTATACTTATTATTATTATACTTATTATTATATGCTTATTATTATTATGCTTTTATTATTATGCTTATTATTATATACTTATTTTATTATGCTTATTATTATTGCTTTTTATTATGCTTATTATTATTATGCTTATTATTATATGCTTATTATTTTATGCTTATTATTATTATCTTATTATTATTATACTTATTATTATGCTTATTTATTATACTTATTATTCTTATTATATTATCTTATTATTATTATACTTATTATTATTATACTTATTTTTTATTATTATTATTATTATTATTATTATTATTATTATTATTATTATTATTATTATGACTATTATTATTATTATAATTATCATCATTATTATTATTATTGTTATCATTTTCATTATTGTCGTCATCATCATCATCATCATTATTGTCATCATCAGTTATCATCATCATTTATCATCACATCATGTATCATCATCATTATTTATCATAATCATCATCATCATTATCGTCAATTTTGTTATTTTGATTATCTTAATCATTATTATTATACAGATTGCATCAACACAAATGCTTAGTTCACCAGACTGTCAGTTACAAGGCTTATGTGACCTCGCCTCCTTTACCACATTTTGTGAATTTTAGGAAAAACATTAAACATTAAACATTAATGATACCATAATTTTTAACCTGTTGAATCCGGTTGCGTCACGGAATCATGGTGCTGAAAATTTGGGCAGTGAGTTATGTAAGTAGCCAACATCCTGGGCGTGTGGTTCGTAGGCTTGGTGCCCACGAAAACCCATGAGCTGTTTGTAAAATTACTTTTGTGTAAACTTTTTTAGGACTTTTTGCCATTTTCCAATGTCCATATTTGCCTTTTGATTTGCTTTATCCAGATAGTAATAGCTTATTTTCCTAGCACAGACTCCATATCATCTCTGTGTAGTAAATAACTCGTTGCAAGAAAAAAAAGTTTTGAACATTTGGTTAGTTGTCATGTATCTTTTTTTTTTTCTTTCTTTCTTATTTCTATTTTCCGTAATACAACATAGCCACCGATCACAGCAACCAGGAATAGGTTGCACAGCAAGGAAATGATGTCCTTCCTTGAGACAGCACTCTTACAATCACAGCTTTTGAATGTTACATGCCACATTTGTTTATTGATGGGAATAATGCTAAAGCCCCCTTCTAAGCGCTAAATGAGTCAAATCACACTCCAAGAGGTTTGTTCACTCTTTTGGTGAGTCTTTTCAATCACCCTGCTCTTCATGCATGACAACAAGTTGGCATCACCCGGCCCGCTGCCATTTTGCCCGATGACAGCATGTTCATGTCACCTGGCCCTCAACCCAGATTTTTCCATAATGGGTCTGTAACGTTATCCGGATCGTATGGGTTAATATTATTATAAATGCTCTTTTTCTCATTATTATTGTTGTTTTTGTCCTTGTCGTCATTGTTGTTGTTATTATCACATCACCATCATCATCACCATCACATCACATCATCATCAATAATCAGTAGTAATGATAAAAATTATGATAATGAGGTAAAAGGGTGAAGCCAGGCAGGCCTGGTAATTGACTCCTTGAAGACTAAGCATGTGTGCATAAGGTAAAGAAAAAAATGCAAAATTATGTTTGCTGGGCATGAATATTAGGTGAAAAGAGAAAGAGCTACAATAAGAAGTGAAATGAATGGTACTATTTCAAACTCGTTAAGAGTTCCTCATCAGACAGATCAAAACCTTTTTCTTGTTTTTCCTCCTGAGAATACTAAATAATTATGCCCTAAGCTTATACTATAAAGTTATATGTAGAGTACAATGTTAGTTATGAGTTAGAATATAAGTTTTTGACTGAAGAACTGTGATATGAGGCAAAGATAGAAAAACTTGTATAGTCTGATGCTCCACAAGGGTTGAGTCACCAATCAGTTAATCAATAGTCCACCTATCTCACTTATTTACTCTTTTCTTTGATTTTCTTAAATATTTTATTTTATGTTCCAATTAGGATTGTTAATTATCTTAATGTCAGTAACAATAGTAATGAAATATCAGTATTAATAGCATTTAAAGAAAAAGAATATAAAAAAACCGAGGAAAGCAAAAAATCCGGAGAGGGCACAGACTTTGTATTGACTCCTTGATGGCAAAGCTCTTGCTGAGCCATGTGTGTGTAAATAATGTTCACAAACCAATACTACAGTGAACATCACATTTTCCCGATAGCAGTGGGTTTATATACACATTAAGGATTAATAACTTTTAATTTCCATATATGAGACTGATAGATATTCATTCTCATTCATACCTCTTCTACATTTGTCAACATGATTATGGGCCATCATAAACAGGAGAAAGAGATTTCCTGGAATTTATAAGCTTGTGGGATAAAATAGATTTCTTAGATAAAATTATTCCTTGGTCTGTAATTCTGGCAAAGTGGTGTTCCATCTCAAGGAATTAGATGGCCCAGTTCTGAGCCAGAATCTAGTACATTGCCTTAAGTAGGGCAGTGAGAGAGGTTGTTAGGTTGTAGATTTTCTTGTTAAGAAAATTCAATCAATCAGTTAAACTTTTTTTCTTTATACTAATGATTATAAAAAAGGATATTGATATTTGTATATGAAATGCATTTGTTTAAGATATAAATGACATCACGTTACATCATATTCATGGTTATAACAAGTCTCAACCTGTTCAGCAGCCACAGGTCAACCATTTCTCCCTGAACAGAGTGTAATCTAACATGCTACTTAGACAGAAAGCCTTTGGGCTGTGTATACAATCACCCCCTCTTGATTTGACCATGTTATGTTTAGGAAATATCCTGACTGAGTTACTGTGTGGCTCTATAGTTCTTACTATTCAGCACAAGTCTAAAAGTAGGGCAGCAAAGAAATCACTAACCAGCAGAATTAAAGTAATGGATAGATAAGGATATTCAGTATGTATTTTAGCCAAAATTGTTACCATTCCATGCATTTAACAGTGGAATTCCCATTCATCAGAAGTTGTGTTTCTGTTTTAATCATGAGTGCACACTTTGCTGTTAATATGAGTAATACTGGAACTAGGAATACTTTAAATAACCAAAATTATTGTGATTTCAGATGAATTAGAAAAAAACTATTGCTCTTGTTATTTTTAAAAATTAACTCTTGATTTAAAATGGCTGTAATTAAAATCAAAATTTCGGGAATTAGTTAAGATTAAGTATAAATAGATGTGTCACAAAACAATTTTCTATGTTTTTCTAAAAAAGAGGCTTTAATGTATTTTCTACAAAAAATTAAACCTAGCAAGTATAATCTTTTTGAAATAATATTTTCTACAAAAAAGAGGCTTAAACCATAATCATCTTGAACAAACAACCATACAATATGATCTTTAGATTCCCAACTTTCATCTATAGTATATGAAAATGATGTTAGGAGTCCCAGCTTAGCATTAAAAAATTATAGAACTGGATATAGGGACTCATGCCACAATTTCCATTACTGAACAGCTCACCTTGTAACTTTCATTACCTGGTCTTTACACCCTTCTCTCACCTGTGAGTAATGAAAACTATATCCAAAGGGTCCATGGAGGGGTGGGGGGGCTCATAAGGCTTGAGGGCTGGCCTCAAGGAGTATTTGTCAACTCATTTTAAGTATCATATGACCACAATGAAAGATATATGACTAAAATATTCATACATTTTTTTTCCTTTTTCATACTAAAAGAGTTAATGGTATGGCTGTTCATATCAAAGCTAAATTTTGTATCTGTCGACAAAGCTGTCCACTGATATTTCAAAGTGATGATTATTTGAAACAATCAGGAGTTTTTGTTGAGAGTAAGTGTAGTTAATATAATAATAGTAGAGTAGGCCAGTAAATTTACTTGAACATAAGATGGTTGTGAGCTCCTTACACTTTCAGTGTCCTTAGGAAACTATCAAGATTGTCTTTGTATAGTTACATATTTACCCAGTAATAACTGATAAAGCTGGACAAGGACAGGCATAATTTAGTAAACTGCTTTGTGCCTGGATGACTGTTTGGGATGTAGAAGAGACCTCATCTTGATAAATGAGCCATAGATTCATGATGCATTGAGGCATCACCTGGTGTCTATAATTATTGCCATGTTATTGCAATTCACATGTTAATGAGCTGTATTTCTAATATCAGTATGTTTACTAGTATCAAAATCAGCATGGAATATATAACCCTTTTCTTTGTCACTTCGCAGACTGTATCAGTGTGTTAATGATAAACCATTTACTTTATAGAAAGTTTAATATATTTTCATATCAAGTTAGGCATGTTTGTAAAATTATAAACATAAATAACTTATTAAGCAATAATTTTCGAACTTGAAAATATGATACTTCAACATTAAATTACTTGTAGTGTGCTTAAAAGAAGAATACTGCCTTATGCAATAAAAACATCAACACACAAACATACATGTGTAAACATAAGCACACA
>NW_020869317.1:118699-120910 GCF_003789085.1 Penaeus vannamei | reverse complement strand
ATTTATGAAATACAATATATAATGTTAATGCTCAAATGTTAAGGGCCAACAGCAGTATACAAAATGTTAACTAAGCTACAATACTGTAAACATGCTTACCTTTGAATATACATGTTGTCAGAGTTATAGCAGCTTTGCCAATTTATGTACATGCTATGACTGGACATACTACACACAGACAGATTCATATCTAATGGAACACCATGCACCAATCATTGCAATCAACCATCAGGAAATCCCTTTGGAAAATCTTGTTTTGTACTTTTTGTTCCGACATCTTTAGTAAATATCTCCTCTTCTTAAACACAAATGGACCCCAATATCAATCTTACTGGAACCCTATGGTCTCAAGGAAAGTTATCACAACTTATAGACAGACCCTAAGGTCATTAAGTTGATAAGGTAATAAATCTAATACTGGATTTGATTAGAGGACTTCTAGCGAGGTTTCTGAATATATTCTTTGGAAGCTTCATGAAGTCCCATGGGTGACTCTTTTTAAGAAGTAATACTCAGTAACAGGTTTTTATTTCAAAGAAGATACTAAACTTTGGTAAAAGTGGTGGAATCACTTAAGGTCAGCACTTGTCTTGGGCTTCCTTACCATAAAACAGAAACACTGACATGCAAAAGTGTGCAGTCATAGCAATAATAAATATATATGGAGACCAATCTATTTTCCAAAGGGACATAAAACTGAAAATTCCATCATTTCCCTAATAATAATTGTAGATTTACAGCACAAACATAATCCTAAACAGTATCGCCTATTCTCATATTCAGTGACATAATACAAATTATGGCCTCTGAAGGTAGGGAGGGAAGGATCGAGGGAAGGAGGGAAAGGGAGGAAGGGAGGAAGGGAGGACGGGAAGACGGGAGGAAGGGAGGAAGGNTATATATATATATATATATATATATGCATATACATATATATATATATATACATATATAATATATATTTATATATATATGCATATATATATATATATATATATATATATATATATATATAATATAGTACATTATATATAATATATATATACATAATCTATATAATATATATATATATATATTTATATATATAGATAGAGATTATACGCACAATATATAAATTTATATATATAGATATATGTGTGTGTGTGCGCGCGCGCGCGCGTGTGAGTGAGTGTGCAGAGAGAGCAAAGGCAGGACCCGGGCCCGCGCTTGCCCGCCCAGACACACTCGCTGATGACACATCCATCACAAAGTTGTGATGACTGCGTAGTCATCTTCCCCATATTGTCAACGTTTTTACCTTGACAATCTCGGCGCTTTTTCAACAAGTTTTGCAAAACTCTAACTCAACAGAGAGGACGTTTTAAAAAGTTAGGAGCCCAGGCGGAGAATGTAAAAGCTCGAGATGTTCCGAATAAACCCTCACTTGGAGTAGAAACAGAGGAATTAAGCCCCAGTTTGTTTTTGTTTTCGTGTGTCGTTGGTATCGTAATTTATTTTATATTATTTATGTTTATCGTATTTAGGGATATTCTGATAAGCTTCTGGTATCTTTATGCTTGGTGAAAAAATTATTTTGATATTTGGAGTTGTTATCGCTAGCATTGTTAATTTTGTATAATTTTTGTCATTATTGCTAATAATATCTATTATCTGAAACTTTATTATCTGTTATTGCTACTATCAGGAGTTATTTGTCTCTTCCTCTTCCTCTTTATTGTTATTTTAGGCATACTTGCTAAGATGATTTTTTTATCATTATTTCCGACTTTTTAGGATTTCACTTTTTTCTTCCTCCTCTCATCCACCTGTATATTCTTCACCTTTGTCATCATTTTATCCATTATGTTGTGTTTTCCATTATTTTCCTCTTCCTATTTTTATCCGATTATTAGCTCCTCACTCTTTATCCGATTATTAGTTCCTATCTCTTTATCCGGTTATTAGTTACTCTCTCTTAATCGGATTATTAGCTCCTCTATCTTTATCCAATTAATAGCTCCTCTTTATCCGATTATTAGTTTCTCTTTCTTTCCGCTGGTCCCTGGGAGACCAATTTTGAGGTGGTCTCGAGTCGCTCTGGGTTGCTTTTGTCTTGCTTGTTTCTTGCTTTTGTCTTGTTTATTGTTTTTGTCTTGCTTGTTTCTTGCTTTTGTCTTGTTTATTGTTTTTTCTTGCTTGTTTCTTGGCTTTTGTCTTTTTATTGCTTTTTTT
>NW_020869317.1:101199-103699 GCF_003789085.1 Penaeus vannamei | reverse complement strand
AAGGAAACAGGGCGAATATAGAAACAAGAAATAAAGAGAAAGAAATATTAATAAAACAATGCATTTCTCTTCTGATTTTCGTTTCTATTGTTATTCTAGGAATTAAGAAATGTTTAGAGGAATAAAAGATGCATAGAGTAATAACGAAAACGAAAATAAGAGAATAACTGAAAGAAAAGAGAGAGGCGTAAATCTTTTGCCCAAAAAGTATAAGAAAAAGAAGAGTTAGAGTATGTCAAAGAGAAGGAGGGAGTAAGGCAAAGAAAGAAAGAAGATGAGACAAAGAGAAAGAGGAAGAGCGAGAGAGAGCGCGAAGCTTAAAAGAGGACATGAAAAAGAACAGAATAAAGATAGGGTTTGTAAGATAATTACCTGGATAAACTAAGTAAGTGTTTGACAATAATTAGTACGGTTCATGTTATATTCAGTGAAACTTAATCTTCACCAACTTTGTCCGAAAACAAAGTAAAAAGTACATAACAATTCCCAAAGGTCATGGAAATATGTTTGCCAGACTTTAAGTCAAAACAAGTGATGCTGGGGAATATATATATGTACGCATAGTAATATTATATATATATATATATATATATATATATATATATATATATATATATATATATATCTATGTATATATATATATATATATATATATATATATATAATATATATATATATAATTATATATATGTGTGTGTGTGTGTGTGTGTGTGTGTGTGTGTGTGTGTGTGTGTGTGTGTGTGTGTGTGTGTGTGTGTATGTGTATGTGTGTGTGTGTGTGTATACACGCACACAAACGTACATATATATGTATTTATACATAGATACTCACAGACGGATATTTAGATGCACATATAGATAGGTAAATAGGCAAATAAATGAATAAATAAATAAACATATATCGAGTTTTTCTGAAACATCCGTCGATCTGTATTCCTTGTCAAGACTAAGACCCTTATTTATGTAAAATAGCCTTGTGTCCTTTCGAATTATAATCAGTGACACAATAACTGTTGTTATTGTAAATCACTGGTATTATTTATGTATAAAAGTTAATAGTAAGACAATTAAGTTCTTTTTTCGTGACATAATCTTACAAAACTCTTATTCCAGAACAGATTTATTATATCAGTAATCACATCAGTAAATTATATCGTACTAGAAAGCATGAATTGTTACCTGTATGTTGAATATCAATTAAATTTATTAAATTCCCTTGACTGATTGTGGAAGTTTTACCTCGGAATATTCATGGGTCGAAAAAGTGACGACATTTGTTCCAGAAACCCCTTAATGACACTTATTGCCGAGCTGTATCAATACAATACACTTCTACTCTAACATTCATACGATTACTCTCAATTCTCTGTCAGCTTAATTCATCACTTCATCTCATCGCACTCTTCACCCCCCCCCCTAGCCGATTAGATCTTTAACATTTTATCTTCTCTCTTTAATATAACTGACCCCCCCCCCCATGTGACCCTAAGTGTCCGGTTTGTGGGATGCGTAGACTATCCGGGCATCTTCTTAGCCACTGAGAATGCGAAGCTGACTACTTTCGGTAACAAGACTATTAAGACTAATAAGTCTCATAACCCAGAGCTTTCCTTCCTTTTAACAGCTAGACCTGTTACTAAACCATCTCACTTCTACATGCACTGCATTATCATTGCAGTCCTCTACTCATACGTCCCCTCTTTGGAGCTCCACACTGCTACTCCATTCCTTAATACCATGCTCCTTTTCTGAAACCCAGTTGCTGAGTATAGTTTCGTCTGCTCCTTATCATATATCTCACTCTATTTCTTTCCCTATTTCCACTATAAAGGTGGTTTACTCACGCTTTTCCTACAAACATTATTTCGACCTTTGTTATCAAGAGCTGCCTCGCTCTGTGCCACGTCCATGCCCACGATTACGTCATACTAGGCAAACATTTTCACTCATTTCCATTACTGTGTGAGAATCGACAACTCATGGATTGGCTGTTATGATGTCTCTTTTTTTTCTTCTACTTCCAGGCTCAGGAACTCTTTTTGCTGATGTCTCCCAGCCTCAATAAAATCCCCTTATCCAAGAGGTATATTTCACTCCTTATTCTAGATAATCCTTCTGCTGTATACTCGAATAGAGCATTTTCTATTTGTTCTGGCATACACCTTAGAAAACACATTCTCTCGACTTTTTAAGTAAGTATTCAGCCATGGCTAATTGCACACTATTGGTTATCACAATCTTTTCTTATCAGTGTATTCAATTTAACGGATTATCTCTTGATGTTTTATTTTGATCGCTTTAGAAACTTTGCAGAAAGGAATACATTGTAGCGAAAAATATACTTTAATTTAATTCGCGGAGATAATGTAATCGACTAAACATTTCAATCTGTATTGGAAGTTAAGTGGGAAAATAAAATATCTAATTTCATATGCAAAATGTGGATAGTTCAAATAGTCAGAATAAGTAACAACGATAAGAGAATCGTGAAACACATAAT
>NW_020869317.1:83699-86199 GCF_003789085.1 Penaeus vannamei | reverse complement strand
GGAGGGAAGGGGAGGGCTGAAGAGGCAACAAGNGGAACGGCGAGGAAGGGAGCCCCAAAGGGCAGGAGGCAGGTGGGAGGAAAGCGGAGACAGGGAAGCCGAAGGGAGGTGGCGAGGAAAGGGAAGGAAGGGAAGTGGAGGAAGGAAGAAAGGGAAGGAGGGAGGTGGGAGGAAGAGAGGAAAGGAACGGGAGGGAGGTGGGAGGAAGGGAGGAAGATAGGGGAGGGATGGTGGGTGGAAGTGAAGAAAGGAAGGAGGGAGGGTGGGCAGGAGGGAGGGAGGGAGGAAGGGTAAGATAGATGAAGTGAGGGAGGGAGGGAAAGAGGTAGGCAGGAAGCAAACTGGCTAGGAGGGAGGGGAAGGAAGGAGGAAGTGGGGTGAGAGAGGGAGCATAGGGCACGAGATAGAGGTAAGGAAAAGGGGAGAGGAAAAAAGTAAATAAGTGAAGGGCAGACGGGGGAGGGAGGGGGAGGCGGAAGGAAGGGAGGAGGGGATGGGAGGAAGGGAGGAGGGGAATGGGAGGAAGGGAGGGAGGCAGGGAGTAGGGATGGAAGGGAAGGAAGAGGGAAGGGAAAGGAGGGAGGAGGAGGAGGGGGAAGGGAATGGGAGGGGAAGGAAGGAGGAAGAAAAGCCGGGGGATGAAAAGGGAGGAAGGGGAAGGGGAAGGGAAGGGAGGAGGGGGAAGGGGAAGGAAGGGAGGGGAAAGGGGAAGGAAGAAAGGGGAAGGGGAAAGGAAGAAGAGGGGGAAGAGGAAGGAAAGGAAGGAAGGAAGGAGGGGGAAGAGGAAGGAAGGAAAGGAAGGAGGGGGAAAGAGGAAGGAAGGAAGAAGGAGGGGGAAGAGGAAGGAAGGAAGGCAGGAGGGGGAAGAAGGAAGGAAGGAGGAAGGAGGGGGAAGAGGAAGAAGGAAGGGAAGGAGGGGTGGGGAGGGAACAGCGGTAGTCAGGCAAGGCAATAACTGGCTAGGAAGGAGGGAGGAAGAGGGAGTGGGGTGATAGAGGAGCATAGGGGTCACGAGGCATAGAGGTAAGGAAAAGGGGAGACGGGGGAGGGAGGGAGGAGGCAGGACGAAAGAGGAGGGATGGGAGGAAGGGAGGGAGGCAGGGAGTAGGGATGGAAGGGAAGGAAGGGGAAGGGAAAGGAGGGAGGAAGGAGGAGGGGAGGGGGGGGAGGGGGAAGGGAAGGGGGGAGAGGGAGGGAGGGGAAGGGAAGTGAGGGGAGGAGGGGAGGGAATGGAGGGGAAGGAAGGAAGGAAGAAAAGAGGGGATGAAAAGGGAGGAAGGGAAGGGGAAGGGAGGGAGGAGGGGAAGGGGAAGGAAAGGGAAGGAAGGAAGGGATAGGGGAAGGAAGGAAGGGGGAAGAGAGGAAGGAAGGATAAGGAGGAAGAGGAAGGAAGGAAGGAGGGAGAGAAAGGGAGAAAGGGGGGAGGGAAAGGGAGGGGACGGTTTCTACAGGTGGCTACGGATCAACGGATAATTTTATAGGTACTTTTATAACCCCTTTTACTATAATTAGGAAAAAAGTCGTGGGTAACGATGATAACTGCGTTGATGAAGGTTATGATAAGAGTACTAATGAGGATAAGGAAATAATAACAATTGTGATGATGATGATGCTAATGAATACAAGAATGACAGTTGTGATAATGATAAGAATGGTATCTTTGCTACTGCTACTACTAATAGTGCTATTAACATAACCACAACAGCATTAATAACAATGATGATGATGATGATGATGATGATGATGATGATGATGATGATGATGATGATGATGATGATGATCATCATCATCATCATCATCATCATCATCATCATCATCATCATCATCATCATCATCATCATCATCATCATCATCAGAATAATTAATGATAAAATGATAATGATGTTAATAATGGTAATGATAATGATAATAGTAATAGTACTACTACTACTGTTGACATAATGATAATAATGGTAGTAATAATGATGATAATAGTTGTAATACTAATACTGCTGCTAATTACTAATGATAACGATAGCGATTATGATAATAATGATAATGATAATAACAATGGTAATGATAATGATAATGATAGTAATGCTAATAGTAATGCTAATGAGGATAATGAGAATAATGATATCGATGATAATAATAATGATGGCAATGATAATGATAACATTATTAATAATTATGATGATAATAATGACAATGATAATATGACCATGTTGATAATAATAATGTCAAAAATTGTGATATGATAATAATAATAACGATAGTAATGATAGGAATAACAATATAATAACAATGATAATGACAACAATAATGCCGGTAATCATAATGAGACTAATGATAATAATTGTAATGATAATAATAGCAATAATGATAATTACAATAATAGTTACAAAAATAGCAAGAATCTTATTAATGGTAATGAGAATGATAATAATGCTGATAATAATGGTAATGAGAATAATAATGCTGATAATAATGGTAATGATAATGATAATCATAATGATAGTGA
>NW_020869317.1:53699-71199 GCF_003789085.1 Penaeus vannamei | reverse complement strand
GTATGTGTGTGTGTTTGTGTGTGTTTGTGTGTGTGGTGTGTGTGTGTGTGTGTGTGTGTGTGTGTGTGTGTGTGTGTGTGTGTGTGTGTGTGTGTGTGTGTGAGTGTGTGTGTGTGTGTGGTGAAATGTTTGATGACGGTGTGTTGTTATAACTGTTTTGGGTTGTGGTTTTAAATTGTAGAGAAATAGGATATAGGCATTATGGTGTGTGTGCGTGTACAGCTAAATATAGGCTAAACATATAATCCAACAAGTAGTATTGTATGTAAATGCAAGCACTACATGTCTTCACATACTCACACGCACACGCACACACACACACACACACACACACACACACACACACACACAACACACACACACACACACACACACACACACACACACACACACACACCACACACACACAACACACACAAACACACACACAGTCACATACAAACACACACACCACACAGTCACATCCACACAGCCAACAACTGTCTTCTCAACGCATCTCCCAATCCACTTTACATATCTACAAACCCGCTTTGGTATGTATCAATACATTTTTCCCGTACATCTAAACCGCTTTATAATTTACTAGTCTAGTCTTTTAAGGAAAATAAACAAACTGGTTTAAGAAATATTCCTTATCAATTTCCTCTTTGATTTCTCTAGATATCTGGACTTTATATGAATATTATCTTTCCTATTCAGGTCTGTGTACAGCTGTCTATCCGATCAGTAATAATCTACGGTCTATGTTTATAGATTTCGAATATATTGATTGATAATCTTGTTCTCTCCGGTTCCCCATAATCTACTTATCTACTGTCACACCCGTTGTATACGATCATATTCTCATCTACCCTTCGCACCATCCGGGTAACGATTTATCTACCGAAACATCTACTCTTTTCCCTCGAATTAACCACCTGTCATCGTTCTCTTCTTCTCTTTCCTCCCTCTATTCCCCGCCTTCTCTTCTCCCAGTCTCTTTTTTCTTCTTTCTCTGTCCTGCGTTCTCTCTTCTTCTCTTCTCCCTTGTCCTTTTCCTCTCTTCTGTTGTGTCTTCTTCTTTAATTCGTGTCTCTCCCTTTCTCTTCTATCCTCCCATCTCCATCTCCCACCTTTCTCTATCTCTCCTCTCCCTCTTCTCATTCCTCTCTCACATCTCCCTCGCTCTCCCTATTTATCTACCTCCCTCTCACTCCCCACATCTCCCTCTCCTCTCCTCCCTCCTCCATCTCTCTCTCCATCCGCCGGGTGAGCATCCCTTCAGCAGGTCACGCGAAGAGGTCAGCGGAGAGGTCAAGGGAGGTCGGCGGCTCGTGGATGGGGTCAAGAAAGGATTGAGGAGCCTGGAGAGTCCTCAAGAGCGATCGTCGTGGCGTGTGTAACCTGGCACTTGTACTTCATATAACGGTCGACTGTGGACAGCGGCCAGATGGTCACGCTTATGCAATAGAAAGGGAAGGGACAGGAGGAGGGGGAGGGGTTGGGAGGCTGTGGTAGAGGTGGAAGGAGGGGTAAGGGGGGATAGGGCGGGAGGAGAGAAGGAGGAGGAGAGTGGGAGGGGAAGGGTGGAAGAGAAGGGAGGGATAGGGAGGAAAGAGGGAGGGATGGGGAAGGAAGAAGAAGAAGAAGAAGAAGAAGAAGAAGTTTTAATTCCATTTTATTACATGGATATTCTCTGCTGTGCATACTGTCTGTTTTTTTATTTTGGGCCCAAATCTCCCCCTGTGTGCAAGGAGTGGCGGGGTACCACTCACTGGCCGGGCGTGGGATGAACGCAGGTCCGCAAGATTGCTAGACCAGCAGCACTTACCGCTGCGCCAGCACAGCAGGTAAACTAACAGACAAAATGATATCTCCATACAGACAGACCGGTAGAAAGATAGGCAAGCAGACACACACGCAGACAGATAGGCACATATTCATACAGACGGGAGAACACGCAATANGAAGAAAGAAGAAGGCGAAGGAACGGAAAAAAAAGAAAGAAAGAGAAAGAGAAAGAGGGAAAAGAGAAAGAGAAAGAGAAAAAAGAAGACAAGGAGGGAAAAGAGAAAGAAGAAGGGAAAAAAAAGAGGGAAAGAGAGGAGAAGAAGGGAAAAAAAGGAGAGAAGGAGAGAGAAAGAAAAGAAGCAGGGAAAAGAAGGGAGAAGGGGAGAGAGAGAGGGAGAGGACCAAGAAAGGGGGAAAAAAAAAAAATTTTTTTTTTTTTTTTGTTTTGGGCAAAAAAAAAAAAAAAAAGGAAAACAACCAAAACATAACTTCCTCTTGCTCCTTGGAATAAAACGTATTTTCGATCAGACAGATCATCATTATAGGGGCGTAGAGGAGCAAGAGGGGGAGATAAAGGAGGGAAGGGGGAGAAGAGGGGGAGAAGGAAGAGGAAGAGGAAGCGGAAAAGGAGGATGAAAAGGAAGAGGAAGAGAAGGGAGAGGAAGGGGAAGAGGAAAAGGAAAAGGAAAAGGAGGAGGAGGAGGAAGAGGAGGAGGAGGAAGAGGAAGGAGGAGGACAGGAGGAGGAGAAGAAGAGAGGGGAGGAGGGGGGGAGAGGATAAAGAAGAGGAGGAGGAGGAGGAGGAACGAAGAAAAGGAGAGGAGAGGAGAGAAGAGGAAGAGGAGGAAGAGGAAGAGGAGGGGAGGAAGAGGCGGAGGAAGAGAGGAGGAGGAGGAAAGAGGAGGAGGAGGAGGGAGAGGAGGAGGAGGAGGAGGAGGAAAAGAAGAGAGAATGAGGAGGGGAGAAGAAGAGGAGGAGAGGGGAAGAGGAAGGGAGGGGACGGAAAGAATAGGAGAACAAGCCGAGGAGAGGAGAAGGAAGATGAGGAAGGAGGTAAAAAAGGCGAAGAGCGGGAGGGGGGGGGAAAGATGATGATAGAGAAGATCAGAGACGAAATGGAGGTTGTGGGAAGGAGGAGGAAAGGAGGGAGGAGAGGGCGAATAATGGTGGATAATGATATCTTAAGAAATAGACACTTAAAAGAAAACTTAAGAGAAGGAGAAAGAGAAAGACGGAGAGGGAACAGATGGAGATAGAATGAGTCAAAGGAGGAGGGAGGGAAGGAGGGAGAGGGAAGGAGGAGGAGGAGGAGGGAGAGGGAGGGGGAGGAGGAAAAAGAAAAAGAATAAAAATAAGAAAAAAAGAAAGAAGAAGAAGAGAAGAAAGAGGAGGAGGAGGAGGAGGCGAAAGATGGAGAGGCCGGTAGGAGGAGGAAGAGGAGGTGGGTAGGAGGAGGAGGGAGGGGAGGGGGAGGGGGAGGAGAGGGGGTGGAGAGGGGAGCTCATGTTACCATCAGTCGTTGCCCGGACCACCCGTGGCGCTCCCCCTCCCCTCCCCCCTTAGGCTCTTTGTCCCCTCCCCTTCCCTCCCTCCCCCTCTTCTTAGATTTCCCCTCCTCATTCCCCCCCCTTCCCTCTTTTATCTCCCCCCTCCCATTTCCCCTCTCCCCTCCCTTTCTCAATCCCCCCCTCCTCCCATGTTTGGCTGCCCCTTCCCCTACCCCCTCTTACCCATGTTGCTACCCCCTCCCCTACCCCCCTCTTACCCATGTTTGGCTACCTCCCTTACCCCCCTCCTACCCACGTCCTGCTACCCTCCCTACCCCCCTCCTACCCAGTTTGGCTACCCCCTCCCCCCTCCCCTACCCTCTTCTACCACTTTCCGCTGCCCCCCTACCCCCTCCTACCCATGTTTGGCTCCCCCCCTCTACCCCTCCTGCCTCTCTTACCCATTGTTTGGCTCCCCCCCTACCCCTCCTACCCATGTTTGGCTACCCCTTACCCATCCCTAGCCCCCCCCTACCATGTTTGGCTACCCCCCCTCCCCCTACCCCCTCCTAACCATCCGTTTGGCTACCCCCCTCCCCTACCCTCTCTTACCCATGTTTGGCTCCCCCCCTACCCTCCTCCCCTACCCCTTCCTACTCATGTTTGGCTACCCCCCCTACCCACCTACCCCCTACCTGTTTGGTCCCCCTCCTACCCTCCTACCATGTTTGGCTCCCCCTACCCCAAACCCCCTACCCCCCCCCCTACCCCCCCTCCCCCTCCTACCATGTTTGGCCACCCCCTACCATCCCACCCCCCTCCTACCCATGTTTGGCTACCCCCCTCCCTACCGTCCCTCCTACCCATGTTTGCTCCCCCCTACCCCCACACCCCTCCTACCCATGTTTGGCTACCCCCCTTACCCCCTCCCCCCCCCTCCTACCCATGTTTGGCTACCCCCCTCCCTCCTCCTCCTACCCATGTTGGTCTGCCCCCTCCCTACCCCCTCCTACCCATGTATAACTACCCCCCCTACCCCTCCTACACGTTTCGCTGCCCCTACAACCTCCCTACCCCCTCCTACCCATGTTTGGCTACCCTCCCTACCCCTCCTACCCTTCCTAACCCATGTTTTGGCTTACCCCCCCTACCCCTCCTACCCATGTTTGGCTACCCCCTACCCCTCCCTACCCCTCCTACCCATGTTTGGCTCCCCCCTCCCCTACCCCCCTACCCATGTTTGGCTACCCTCCCCTACCCTCCCCTACCCTCCTACCATGTTTGGCTCCCCCCCCTACCCCCATCTAGGTACACAAGCACCCTTTCTCTCCTCGTCTTGATCTGATTATAATGAGTGCTGTGATCATCTCCATTAGTCACGTTGTTACCATTATTAGTCTCATTACTTCCTCCATTAGTAATATTGTAATCACTGTCTTCATAATCTTTTTTTGTTATCATTGTATTTTTATCACTTTGTTATAGTTTCTATCATTATCAGTGGTGTGGAATATCAATTTACATTGTCGCTATTATTACTATTTTTATCACATTATTCTATGATGGTAATGATGATGAATATTGATAGCAATAATGGGTAAAATGGTGATGGTAATGATGAATAGTAGTAATGACAATGATAATGATAATAATGATAATATTATGATGATAATAATGATAATGACAATAATGAATATGTTAATATAATGATGATAACAATGGTAGTGGTAATAATATTGATAATGAATGATAATAATAATAATAATAATAATAATAATAATAATAATAATAATTAATAATGATAATAAAAATAATAATAATATCAAGGGTAATAATAATGATGAGTAAAATACTAACTACTACTAATAATAATCAGTATAAAATGAAAGTAAAGTGTTGATAATGATAACAATAATAAATAATTATAATTACAATGATAATAATGAAATATGATGATAGTAATGATAATATTGTAGTAGTAGTAGTAGTAGTAGTAAGTAATAATAATAATTAATAATAATAATAATAATAATAATGATAATATAATAATACTAATTAATAATAAATAATAATATTCACAATCAAGATGATATAAATATAATAATGATAATTGAAATAATAATAGTATAAATGATAATAATGAAAGACAATGATATAATACAACAAAAAAATAATGATAATAACAATAATAATGCTAAAGATAATATCAATTATAAAAATAGCAATAATGATGATAAAATAGCAACAACAACAACCGATGATTAATAATGATAATAACAGTAATAATAATGATATGATTACAATACTGATGGTAATAATAATGAAGATTGAAATAGCTTGAGCTGATAATGATATTGATAATAATAGTAATAATCATAATTATTGTAATAGAAATGATGAAGATGATGAAATTATGATGATAATGGCATTAGTGATAATAATAATAAGATTAACAACAACAACAACAACAACAAATAGTAACAATATGTCACAAATAATGATGATGATGCTAATTAGAGTAAGATAATGATACTTGATCAATAACAATGATGATGATAGTAATAATGATAATAATAAATAATAATAATAATAATAATAATTAATAAATAATAATAATAATAATATAATATAATATGATAATAATAAAGATGATAAAGGATAAAAGTAACAATAACAACAATGATGATAAATAATAATAATAATAATAATAATAATAATAATAATAATAATAAAAATAACAATAATTATATCAATAGCAATAATAATGCTGATAATATCAATAACAACAATATAAAAGATAACAATAATAATAGCAATAATGAGTCCTAACTGTCACACAACAGTTCAGCAAGATGATTTAGAAATTACAAAGACATAAACGAAATAGATCGCAAAACAAGGAAACAGCTGACAGTGAGCACCGCCCAAAGCAAGCTGTACCTACCAAGACAATCTGGTGGAAATTCATACGCAAATTGAGACAACTTGTAAGATCAGCGACATGAACACTCGCCAGTGACATCCTCAGAGATCACGAAGGAGAAGAAAACAGCAATCAAGTACACCATTTCTTCTTCTTCTTCTTCTTTCGATTTCTCCATTTCTATTCGGGTCGCCGTTATGGAGGAGTCGAGCTGCCTCCACTGATTTTCCTATTACGGCTCATTCCATATTGGTAATTGGCATTTTTTTTTTCTTTCTTTTTTTTTTTTTAAGCCGGGCAGCATCACTGCACCAGAAGCTGCAAATTATTATAATCGATGTTAATAATAATGATGATAAAATAAAATGATAATAATAATAATAATAATAATAATAAATAATCAATAAAATCATAATAATAATAATACTAATAATAATAATAATATAATATGATAATAGTAATAAAATAATAAAAAACAATGATAATAACATTAATAATAATAATAATGATAATAATGATAATAATAATAATAATAATAATAATAGTAATAATAGCAAATGGAGAGAAAAAAACACTCCATGGCCAGAACGCTTAAATGACCAAGATGTTGACAAATTACAAACAAACAGATACCTGAACACATCCGGCCTAAAATCGGAGACCGAGAGATTCACCATAGTAGCCCAAGACCAGTGCCTAAAGACCACCTACTATCGAAACAAAATCCTGAAAGATGGCACCGACCCAATTGGCAAGCTTTGGAACAAATAACAAGAGACAAAAGATCATCATTTTGTCTTTGGCTGCTTAGAATTAGCCAAAACGGAATGCATACAAAGACAAAACAAGACAGTAGCTTATATCCTCTGGGAAATCTGTAAGCACTATATCAATCACTGTACAATGGACCTGAACCAACAGTAACGGAAAATAAAGAAGCCACTGTATTATGGAACATGCCAATTCAAACAAAGAAATCAAAACTAACATACCTTACACAGTAGTGAAGGACAACAAGAGAAACCTATCAGCTGATTGCTACGTCTGTCCCCACAGAAAAGAACGCGTCTATAAATGAGATGCTCTCAAAATATAAAGATCTAGCATTCGAATCTGAGAGAATGAGGGACATGAACACCATGGTAATACCAGTGCTAATAGGCGCTACCAAAGAAATAAAAGCTAACATACCTGACATAGTAGTGTCAGCTGATCGCCACTTCTGTCCACACAGACAGGAACGCGTCTATAAATACGACAGAAATATTCTCAAATTATAAAGATCTAACATAGTAGTGAACGACAGAAAAGAGAAAACTTGTCAGCTGATTGCTACGTCTGTCCCCACAGAAAGGAACGCGTCTATAAATGAGATACTCTCAAAATATAAAGATCCAGCAGTCGAATTTGAGAGAACGTGGGGCATGAACACCACGGCAATACCAGTGCTAATAGGCGCTACCAAAGAAATAAAAGCTAACATACCTGACATAGTAGTGAAGGACAGAAAAGAGAAAACCTGTCAGCTGATTGCTATGTCTGTCCCCACAGAAAGGAACGCGTCTATAAATATGACAGAAATACTCTCAAATTATAAAGATCTAGCAATAGAATTTGAGAGAATGAGGGACATGAACACCACGGCAATACCAGTGCTAATAGGCGCTACCAAAGAAATCAAACCTAACACACCTGACACAGTAGTGAAAGACAGAAAAGAGAAAACTAATCAGCTGTGAACGCGTCTATAAAAACGAGATCCAAAATATAAAGATCCAGCAATCCAATCTGAGAGAACGTGGGACATGAACAACGCACCAACCACAAAGACAACCACAGGCGCTCTTGATCTGGCGCGAGAAAGGGACGGAAAAATACACCAACAAAAGCCCCGGAAAACACCAAGTTACAAGAGGGCCAGAAGTGTATCCTCCTCGGTCCTGCTCGTATCCCAAGGAGGACTTTATCCATCCCATGAACCTTCGCACTCTTAAGAAAGCATTAATAACGAACTCGGCTTCGTCAGTGAATAAAGCGGGTTGACAAAGAAGAAAAATGATAATAATGAATAATAATGATAATGATAATTATAATGATAGTAAAAATGAATAATGAATGATAATGATATTGATCATAATAATAATAATGATAACATAATAATAATAATATATAGTAATGAATATAATAATGATAATGATAATTATAATGATAATGATAATAAGGACAATAGCAATGATACTAATACTAATGATAATCATAACATTAATAGTAACAATAGCAGCAATGATCTTGATAATAATAGCAAATAATGATGATAAAACAACAATAAATGATATAACAATAATAATATTAACAATAATGATGAGTTTAATCTCCCTTATCTTCCCCTCCCCAAAACTCCCCTTCCACCTCCCCCTACCTCTCCCCCTCCCCCCCTCCCCCATGCACTCGTCTTGCAACCCTCGTCTCGATTTCATTGCAATATCAACACAATCCTAAGATTTCTATATCATTCTACTCTTTAATTTTTGTGATAATTTATATCTCTTTCTGCAGCTCCTTGGGGTGAGTTTATTGGCTTTGTTGGCTCTCGTGTGTTTGTTTTTGTTTTCTTGTCTGTTTGTTGTGTTTTTGTTTTGATGTATCTATTTTCTGCCAGATTTCATTCAGTAGTTTTTATTCTGTTTGTTTGTCTGTCTGTCTGTAATGTTTCCCTTTCTCTTTTCTGCCTTTTTCCTATCACTTTCCCTTCCTTCCCTTTCTCTGCCTCTTTCCCTTTCTTCCTTTCTCTCCTCTCTCTCTCTCTCCTCTCCCTCCCCTCTCTCTCTCTCTCTCTCCCTCCTCTCTCTCTTTCTCTCTTTCCCTCTCTCTCTCTCTCTCTCTCTCTCTCCTTCTCTCTCTCTCTCTCTCTCTCTCTCTCTCTCTCTCTCTCTCTCTCTCTCTCTCTCTCTCTCTCGTCTCCCTTTTTCTGTTTTTTCTCTCCCTCCCTCCCTCTCTCTCTCTTTTTTCTGTCTCTCTCACTCTCTATCCATTTCCCTCACTCCCTCCCCCCTTCTCTCATTTCAGCTTGTGTGATCATCATCATTCTTTAACCTTTCACTTTTTCATTATAATTTCCATTTATTTACGAACTATTATTGGATGAATATGGTAATAAAAATGACATTGATAGCGGTTATAATGATGATGATAATGGTAACATCATCAAGATAAAGATGACAACAACAGTAATGATAATGATAGCAATGATGATGATAATGATTTTCATATTAATGATAGTGATTATGTTAGTAATCACAAGAACGGTAATGTAAATACTAATGATATTGATAGTAATAGTAATAATACCAGTACTATTAGTATTAATGATAGTAATAATTGTAGTAGTAGTAATGATAATGATAATGATAATAGTAATAATAATAATAATAATAATGATAATGATAATAAGGATGATAATAGTAATGATAATGATAATGATGAAAATGATAATGATTATGGCAATGACAATGATGTTGATGAAGGTAGTGACACTGATGACACAAATGACTATGACAAAAAACAAAAAACAAAAAACGAATGTCATTTTTAAATACTTTTTTATTTATCTTTTATATCATACATTTTCGCTGTACGACATTGTTATCGATTGGTTAGGAGCGTGATGTAAAATCAAGAATAGAAGAAGAAGAAAAAGAAAAAGAAAAAGAAAAAGAATAATAAGAAGAGGAGGAGGAAGAAGAAGAAGGCGAAAAAAACGAAAAAGGAGAATAATAATGATAATAATTTTAAGAGATGAAAAGAATAATAGTTAGAAAGCAGAAGCAGCAGAAGAGGAAGAAGAGAGAGAAGACGAAGACGAAAAAAACGAAGGAGGAGAATAATGATAATAATAATTTTAAGAAGAAAAAATGAAGACGCAAAAGAAGAAAAAGACGAAGAAGAAAAAGAAAATTTAGAAAAAGTAGAAGTAAAAGAAGAAAAAAAGACCCCGACTAATATACACGACAGATAATGATGGATGACAGGATGGCAAATTAGCATTGATTATGATTCACTAATTGTTAGATTGGCGATGATAATCAATGAATAAATCAATAACAAAAAAATTATAACAATAAAATAATAATCAATAATAAACCAAAGTTATCTGTATGTTTTTTAATTTTTTTTATTTATTATTTTACTTTATTTTTTCATCAGGTACCTGGCTGTCTGCTTATCAACCAAGTGTAAATATATAAAACTACAGTTGTTATGCTTGGTGATTGGTTGTTTGGTTGTCAAGACTGAAGATTAGTTTGTAAAATGAAAGACAGTCAGACCGGAAGAAAATTTGTCAATGTTTTTGATTGAGGTGAGTTGTTGCGAAGAAAGATTGGTTGTCAAGGTAGATATGAGGCTGTCAAATGGGAGATAAGAAGGGAAGGTAGAGATAAGAGCTGTCAAATGAGAGAGTGCGTGTAAAGCTAGATATTAAATTACCGACTAGAATATTAGAACTCAAAGGTGACTGCAGATAAGAGAAAAAAAGGAAGATTGAGATAAGAGCTGTTAATTGAGAGTGCAGATAGGAGATAGATACAGAAGATAGAGATAAGAGCTGTCAAATAAGAGAGTACGTGTATAAAAGTAAAGTGTAAGGTGTAAGGATATAAAGTTACCTACGAGAATATTAGAATTCAAGGGTGACTACAGATAGGAGATAGACAGAGAAGATAGAGACAAGAACTGTTAATTGAAAGAGTACATGTAAAAGTAGAAATTAAATTACTAAAATTAGAACTACTGCAGATAGGAGATGAATAAGAAGATAGAGATAAAGATCTGTCAATAAGAGTGTAAAAGAAGTACGTGTAAGGGTCGAAATGAAGTTACCTACTAGAATATTAGAACTCAAAGGTGACTGCAGATAGAAGATAAATAGAGAAGATAGAGACAAGAACTGCCAAATGAGAGAGTACGTGCATAAGTAGAAATTAATTAGAACTCAAGGATGACTGCAGAAGTGTACATTTAGTTAATAGAGAAAGACGTGAACATGGAGGTCAAGTAATATTCTACAAGGTCTTAACAAGCAATCCCTTTCTCTGCCAACCCACCTCTCTCATTCTTCCTCTCTCTCTCTCTCTCTCTCTCTCTCTCTCTCTCTCTCTCTCTCTCTCTCTCTCTCTCTCTCTCTCTCTCTCTCTCTCTCTCTCTCTCTCTCTCTCTCTCTTCTCTCTCTCTATCTCTCTATCTATCTATCCCCCCTCTCTCTCTCTCTCTCTCTCTATATCTCCCTCTCTCTGTCTCCCTCTTTCTCTCTCCTCTTTCACTCTCTTTTCATCCCACTCTATCTCCCCAACTCTAATTCTCTCTCTCCTCTCGTGAGTCTTGAGTTCGCGAAACACTCTCGACGTAAACACAAGAGCAAATGCAAAATCAAGCAAAAAATATTCAGAGGTTGATGGATGACGTTGCAAGAATAACAAATATATATGAACGAGAGATTATCCTTTCCTTCCTTCTTCTAGTCTCTCTCTTTCCTTCTCCCTTCTCCTTCGCTTCTTTCTTTTTTTTCCATCTCTTCTGAATCTTTTCTTTCCCTCCTTCCTCCCCTCCCCCCCCTCTCTCTCTTCTCTTCCTTCCCTCCATTTTTTCCTTTTTTCCCCTCTTCATCCCTTCCTTTCTTTTTCTTTCCTCCCTCCTCCTCCCTCTCTCTCTTCCATCCTCCCTTCCCTCCATTTTATTTTCCTTTTTCCCTCTTTTCCATTCCTTGAATCTCTTTCTTTCTTTTTCCTCTTTCCCTTTTTTTCCTCCTTCCTCCTTCCTTTCGTTCTTTTTTCTTCCCCCCCTCTTTTCTTTTCTTGCTTCTCCCTTCTTTTTTGGTTATTTCCCTCCACTCCTCCTCCCCTTCTCCCTCCCTCCTTTTCCCTCCTCCCTTCTTCCTCCCTCCTCTCTCTCCTCCATCTTCGCTCTCCTCCTCCTCCTCCAGTACCCTCCTCTCCTCTCCCTCCCTCTCGCTCCCTACCTCCCTCCTCCCTCCTCCCTCCCTCCCTCTCCCCTCTCCTCCCCCTCCCCTCCCTCCCTCCATCAGTAAGACAACCCGGACGTAAATCAATAGCCACTACAACACCTGTAACTCTATAGGGGGGGGGAGAGGGGATGTCCTGCTTGAACATTGCGTCTCGATGGAGGGAAAGGGAGGAGAGTGAGGGAGGGAGGAAGGGAGTGAGGGAGGGAAGGAGGGAGGAGTGAGGGAGGGGGGAGGAGGAGGGAATTAGGGTGTGATGAGGGAGGAAGAGAGGGAGGGAAGGAGGGTGTGAGTGAGGGAGAAGGAAGGGAGGGAGGAAGGGAGGGAGGAAGGGAGGGAGGGTGTTAGTGGAGGGAGGGAAGGAGGGATTGAGTGAGTGAGGGAGGAAGGAAGGGAGGGAAGGAGGGTGTTAGTGAGGGAGTGAGGGAGGGAGGGACTGAGTGAGTGAGGGAGTAAGTGAGGGAGGGAAGGGAGGATGGGAGGAGGGAGGGAGGAAGGGAGCGAGGAGTAGGCGAATGAGGAAAGAAGGGAAGTATGGGAAGGAAGAGAGAAGAAAAATGAGGGACGGGAGGGGCAGGGAGGGGAGAAGAACTAATAGAGAGAGAGAAGAGGAGGGAGGAGGTAGCGAAGGAGGGAAAAAGAAAGAGAGAAGGGAAAGAAGGGGAGAACATATCCTAAACATGAAGGAGATGCAATGGAAAGAGAAGGAAAAGAGGAGATAACAGAAAAAGAGAAAATGAGAAAAGAGGGAAGAGAAAAATATAATGGAGATAAAAAGTGATGGAGACAATAAAGAAAGAGGAGATAAGAGTGGAAAAGAGAAAATAGACAACAAGAGAGAGCAAGAAATACACAAAACCCAGTTCGTCCGCCGAGCATCTTCATCGCCAGGTGTGGAAAAGCCCCCCTTCGAAAGAGCATTTGTGACGTCATGAGCGCGTTGCTATGACGTCACGAAGCAGACACCGATTCGTGAAGATCACCATTCAATCATCAGCCAATAACAATCCTTCTCAAATTTCCCCAACGATAAAAAGAGGAAAGACAAACAAACAAAAAACAAACAAACAAAAACAACAACAAACAAAAAGAAAGAGACAAAAACCAAAAGGAGAAAATCCACAGAAAAAACAAAAAAACTAAAAATAAAAAACAAATCCAAAAGTCTCAAATTCCCCAACGATATAAAACAAAACAAACCAAAAACAAAAAACAAAAACAAAACAAACAAAAAAGAAAAGAAAAAACAAAGAAGAGACAAAAAAGGGAGAAAATCCCCCCCCCCCAAAAAAAAGCCTCCAAAAATCAAACCAAAAATCAAAACGACACAATCCCCCCCGAGCAAGAACATCTCGCCGCCCTCACGCCCATCCCGCCGCATCACGCCACACCGCACGCCCGCCCGCCCACCTCCTACGCCTCCTACGCCTCCTCCTACCATCCCTCATCCTCATCCATCATTCATCCCCCGCCCGTCGCTCGCCTTGCCAGGGAAATGAATGGGAATTCTTGACAGTTCGGAGAGACAATGAGGCTCTGTGGCTCGGAGGGCGCCCGGGGTATTTATCTCTCTGGGGGTTGGGGGAGGGGTGGTGGTGGCTGGGGGCTGGGAAGGGGGTAGAGGGGTGGAGGGTAGGGGGGTGGGGATGGGGCTCTATGGGGGGGTGAAGGTGGGGGGAGGGGGGTTGACTGGGGCTGGGGGCTGGGGGTGGTGGCTGGGGGCTCTGTGTGGGGTGGAGTGTGGGGGTGGACTCTATGGGGGGGTGGCTGGAGCTGGGGTGGCTGGGAGCTGGGCTCTATGGGAGTGGGGTGGGGGTGGACTCTATGGGGGGGGGGTGAGGTGGGGTTGCTGGGGCTCTTTGGGATGGGGGAGGTGGGGGAGGATGGGGGCAGGGACATGGGCGTGCGTGGGTGCTTTTAGAGGCAGGGGGGGTTTATATACAGAGGCAGTTAGAGTGATAGATTATTTGATTGATTGACTGATTGATTGATTGATTGATAGATAAATAGATCAGTTGGTAGATAGACAGATAGATAGATACTGATATAGATAGATTGATAGATAGATAGGTAAATGAATGGATGAATAGACAGATAGACAGACGGACAAATAGGTAGATAAATAGATAGGTAGGTAGATAGATAGAGAGGTAAATAGACAGAGATATGAGAAATGGATCAATCGATAGATAGATAGATAAACAGATAGATAAACAAACTGAGAGATGAATATATACACGCAGATACATACACGCATGTATGTATGTATTCAAGAGTATATATGAGCCGCTTATCGTCCTCTAAATGAACCGTATCTGCGCGTAGTATGTTATCCGTGCGTATACTCCGTGGCCGAGTATACGCACGGGACGATATACCTAAGAGCATCAAATAAATAGCGATAATTACCTATTCATGTTGACAAATGTGGAAAGGAATGATGAGAACGTGAGAACGAATATCTTCACCATACAAGAGATGTATTTAACCGGTTTTAGATTATATCTTCGTCAGAAATATACATATATAATCGAAGATATTAATCGAAACCGGTTAAATATTATCCCTTGTATGGTGAAGGTGTTCGTTCTCATTCATACCTTTCCGCAAATAGCGATACAGTCATACGTCGGCGCTGTCATGGCAGACGAGCCCAGGCCAGCTTTTCCTGCGAATTTCACCTGATACACCCCATAGCCAGCTCCCCCCCCCTCTCCCCTCCTTTCACCTCCCTCCCTCCTCCCCCCTTCCCTCCCCTCTTCTCTGACGTCGGCGGGCGTCGTCAGGTTACGTTTGGGGGTAAGCGGGTGGGGGGGAGGAGGGGGAAGAAGGAGTGGGGGAGGAAGGGGGGAGGGGGATTGGGTGGGTTGGGAGGGAGGGAGGATGTGGGGGTTGGGGAGGGAGGGAGGGAGGGAGGATGTGGGGCAGGTTGGGGAGGGAGGGAAGATGAGGAGGGAGGGGTAGAGGATGTGGGGGGCGGGTTGGGGAGAGAAGGTGGGAGGGAGAAGGGGAGGATGAGAAGGGATGGGGGGGGGTTAGGGAAAGGGGTGGCTGGAATAAGGAGGGGGAGAGGATAGAGTAGGATAAGTAAAAAGGAAGAGAGGGTGGGGGATAAGGGTAAGGTGGATTAGGGTAGGGATAAAAAGGGAGAGGAAGGTAAAATATCAGGGGTGTGGTTAGGGAGGGAGAAGGGAGAGAAAGGGTCATGACCTTACCTCCCCCCTACCCCCCCACTTACCTTTCCCTCCCCTACCCCACCTACCTCCCCCCCACTTACCTTTCCCTCCCTCCCTCCCCCTCCCACCACATACCTTTCCTTCCCTACCCCCCACTTACCTTTCCCTCCCTCCCTACCTACCCATACTTACCTTCCTCCCTCCCTATCCCCCCCCACACACTTACTTTCCCTCCCTCCCTATCCCCCCCCCACACACTTACCTCCCCCACCCCTACTTACCTTTCTCTCCTTCCCTACCCCCACTTACCTTTCCCTCCCTCCCCTCTCACAGGATTCATCTCCGACACCAGCATCTTTAAGGATTCTTGAAGGATTTTTTCTCTCTCCGAGCATCTCCTCCTTCGTCTTAAAATTTTCCTTTATTTTTTATTATTATAATTTTTTTCATTATTTTCATTATTCTTCATCTCTATTTAATTTCTCTCTTCTACCTGTTTATTGGTGTCTAAACTTATTCTTTTTCTTATTAATTGATTTTTTTTTTCTTTATGTCCTTTCGATATTTTCATCTCCATTGCAAATATTCACTTCACTTCTCACTAATTCCTCGCTTATTTCCTCATGTCTAATTCCTCATCTTTTGAGGTACTGTCACACTAGCATTTTTTACTCATCTCACATTCAGAATCTTTGTTCTGTTTTGTTTGATAATTTCATTTTGAACATTGATGTTATTCTTTCGGCTCCTCATTTCATCTATAACAAAATATTTATACCATATTATCTCATTTTTTCGATCCCAGCCTCAGCTTCTCATCTTTTTAAGCTTGCCTGATTTCCTCATTTTTCTACCCTTGCCTCACATTCTCTTGACATTTCATCTAAACATTTTATTTTAAAATCATGACGTCATTTCCATATTTCATTTCTCCCTCCTAATCTTTCCTCACAGCAAAATGTTCACCTTGTTTCCTCCTTCAAGCTCGATCGAGTTCCTCACCTTCCCTCATTTTCTCCTTAGGACAAAAGTTATCGCTTCAATCTCTTCATTTTCTCCCTCACACTCTATTTCATTCGCTTTATCTCATTTTCTCCTTTAGGCACCATTTATCGCCTTATTCTCTCATTTCCTTTAGAATCTTGTCCCTCACTGTATCTCATCTTCTTTAGATACTAGTAATCATTTCCTCATTTCTCCATCCTCCTCCTGTTCCTCACCTTATCTCATTTCCCTTTCAGTCATCAGTTATCGCCCCAAATCCTCATTTTCTCCCCAGAATCTATTCCCTCATTGTATTCCATCTCCTCTTCCTTCTCCTCCTTCTTCTTCTTCCTCCTCCTCCTTCTTCTTCCTCCTCCTCCTTTTTCCTCCTCCTTTTACTCCCCTTATCTCATTTTCTCTTTTAGACACTTCATTCTCCTCATTTTCTTCTGAACCTAGTCTCTCATTGTATCTCATCAGCTCCCCCCACCTCATTTTCTCCTTCAGTCATGTTATCTCTCCATCTCCTCATTTTCTCCCTCATAATGTAGTCTCTCGTTGCCTGCCCCCCCTCTCCTCCTCCAGACCCCCCCTTCGTCCTTCAAGATGGCGTCGGAGGAGGAGAGGAGGAGGAGGAGGAGGAGGAGGAGGAGGGAGGAGAAGGAGGAGGAGGAAGAGGAGGAGGAGGAATAAGGAGGAGGAGGAGGGGGAGGAAGGAGGGGGAGGAGAGGAGGAGGGAGGAGGGGGAGGAGGAGAGAGGAGGAGAGGAGGGGGAGAGGAGGAGGAGGAGGAGGAGAGGAGGGAGGAGAGGAGGAGGAGAGGAGGAGGAGGGAGGAGGAGGAGGAGGAAAGGAGGAGGAGGAAGAGAAGAAGAAGAAGAAGAAGAAGAAGAAAGGAAGGAGGAGGAGGAGGAGGAGGAGGAGGAGGGGGAGGAGGAGGAGGAGAGCGCAAGCGGCGGCCTCCTACTTCCTGCTTGGCCACTTCCTTTCTTAAGCTTTCTTGAGATTGATTAGAGCTCTCGGCCTCCTCGTCTCTCTCGCATCGACGCTTCTCTCTCTCTCTCTCTCTCCTCTCTTCGTGGGATGTTCTCTTTTTTAACTTTTTGTTTTGGTTTCTCTCTTTTTTCGATATGGTCTCTTTTTTTT
>NW_020869317.1:33699-36199 GCF_003789085.1 Penaeus vannamei | reverse complement strand
TGGACAAAATTATTCACGCCCATGTGCATTTGCAAAAGTTGTCTGCTCGGCGTGTTCGCCATCTTCGTCGTCGTTATCGCTGCCTAGCACCGATTGCAACCGTTATGAATGCGCTTGGCATCATGAGGAATCCATTGATACCAAATCTAATGAGATAAGATGGGGCTGGGTATAGAAATTACTTAGATTGGTTAAGACAGTGGGAAACTTGGTAGACATTTGTTGATTAGGACATAACAAGTAAATTGGAAAGTGGCAAGACAGTGACAGTTTAGGTCAGTGGCAAATTAGAGCATCGGCAAGTTGGTTAGGGCATTGCCAAATTACTTAAGAAGCATAAAACAACATGGACGTGGCAAATCGAAGAGGCATTAGTAGATCATATTGATGGTAGTGGCAACGATAACAGCAACATCAATAAAGATGAGGAGGTTAATGGTTATGTTGATAGTGATGATGATGGATTTGGTGGTGATGGTAATGATGATGATGATGATGCGGAGGATAATGTTGGATAAGGAAGACAATGATGATGATAACGATAATGAGGAGGAGGAGGATAACGATGAAGATGATGATAATAATGATCTTTTAATTCAGGAAAAAAACAAAAACAATTTAAAGCATTGACGAATAATCCATGACATTGCAGATAAATAGTCAAACCTTTCACAAAAGGAACAAGAAACAATATCTTTCTAGCAGCCTGATACCTCCATCGCCCTCTCCTCCCATTTAACAAGACGCGTAAGCTTAGTTTAAGCGCTAGGGGATCAGCTGCAAAGCCAAGGCCAGGAGTGCGAGGGTTCGAAAGCCCACAACAACTCGTCACAGAAGGGTTTATAGATTAATATGTTGCGAAGTGTGAGAGCAGAGTGTGGGATGAGGCGATAAGGTAGCCATCGATCATCCACTTTCTAAAGATGACGTGAAAGTGTTCGGAAACAGGTGGTCAGAGTGAGTATAGAGTTTTGGATTATCATTATAATGATGTGTGTGTGTGTGTGTGTGTGTGTGTGCGTGTGTGTGCGTGCGTGTGTGTGTGTGCGTGTGTGTATGTATTTGTGTGTGCTGTAAAGGGGAAATTTCGAGAATAGAAATATGAGAAAAATAACAAACTGTAGGGAGTTTGCCTTTCATCAGTAATGAAGATTGTTTATCAAATTGAAAATAGGAATTGGATAAGAAAAATATGATAACATATCATGTCATATGATATCTTCCTGTTTGAAAACAACGTTCCTCATAGACTAAATTGTCGGCTGACTGGTTACATATTAGAAAATACAGATGAAGTACTCTAGCTGCGTGACAACACATGTGATTCATACGCTCACACAAGGATCCACACTTGTTTCCATCAAGTGCCCATGGGGCTTGAGGCGTGTGTGTGTGTGTGTGTGTGAGAGAGAGAGAGAGAGAGTGAGAGAGTGAGAGAAAGAGACTATAAACACACCTGCAGTATGGAAACAAAACAGAGTGTGTGTGTGTGTGTGAGAGAGAGAGAGAGAGAGAGAGAGAGAGAGAGAGAGAGAGAGAGAGAGAGAGAGAGAGAGAGAGAGAGAGAGAGAGAGAGAGAGAGAGAGAGAGAGAGAGAAGAGAGAGAGAGAGAGAGAGAGAGAGAGAGAGACTATAAACACATCTGCAGTATGGAAACAACACAGGATGTGTGTTGTGGTGTGTGTTTGTGTGTGTGTGTGCGCATGCATGTATATGTGTGAGAAAATAGATATAGCTACAATAAGAGAGCAACATAATATGTAAAGATTTAAGATACGTGTGTGTGTGAAAGAAAGAGAGAGTATAAACACACATGCAGTAGAAAAAACAGCCTGTGTGTATGCGTGTTGTGCGCGCGTTTGAAAATAGTTATAGACACTACAGGAGAACAGCGTAATGTGTTTGTGTGTATATAGGTTTTCGTAAATGTATATAGACAGAGGGACTGACAGATACACAGATGAAATACACAAATAATGATTAAATTTGAAATTACAGGAAAGCACTCTTATGGCAGAAACCTATTCGCTGCACTGCGTCCTCAGGATATGTAATTTATTGCGTATATATGCAGTAGCAGTTACGTCATATCGGCGAGGACAGCGAAGGGCGCTGCAGGCCTGGCCGATTTGTTGGTCTAGGTGTTTGTGTCCAGAGTCTCCTATGAACCCTTCGTATGCTGTATAGACCGATTCGGTAGCACCTAGCAACCGCCCCTAGCAACGAGCACTTGGTGAAAACAAACCCTCGTTCGTTCGAAAACCCACTGCAGATCGCGAAAAGAAACTTGAAAAATGGAAGCGATGGGCACAGGCCATGAAACGCGTGAGCGCTGATGGGAGTGCTTGGGCGCCTGGTGGAAACTGTTTACATCTGCTCAGAACATTTTATTACATATTAGTATTTTACACCTTTTCAAATTCTAGAGACAGATAATCACTTTCCAGATCTATCTATCTACTCTATTTACCAAGGCCAAAGAAGGTCAACATTGCCGACA
>NW_020869317.1:7500-12500 GCF_003789085.1 Penaeus vannamei | reverse complement strand
AGTACTTTCTCCCCCTCAGCAATTCCGGCGAACTTTTGTCACGGCCGGAAGAACTGACGCCCAAAAATCAGAAGCAGGCACCTGCCCAGGACAGGAGTCGCTGGATAAAAGGACGTCTCGTCAGGCAGACAGGAGAGACCTAGCAGGCAGGAGAACAGAGCAGTGAGGACAGAGGAGGTCACTCTCCGCTTTGGCACTCGGGGCACTGGTCTCTCGTTGGGTCAAGCCTTTCCTCCCCCAGTAAACCAGCAAGCAAAGTCCTTTCATTCCATCAACCTATATGCCCCAACTATATCACAATACGTATATATACATATATATGTGTGTATGTGTGTATACGTGTATATATATATTATATATATATATATATATATATATATATATATATATATATATATATATATATATTATATATATATATATATATATATATATATATATAATATATATATTATATATAGCATATTTATATTTTCGTTCGAAATATTCATAGATAAATTTTCCTTTTTGTTATGGTCACCATTATCATCCTTATTACTATTCTATAATTATCATCATCATTATAATCTTATCATCAATATCATTATCATTTTATTATTATTATTATCATCATCATTATTATTGTTGTCATTGTTGTTATTTTTGTCATTCCTATTGATATCAATAATAATATTAACATCATCATCATTATTAGACTTTTTATTATTATCAATATCATTATCATTAATATTATTAACATTAGTTTCATTATCATCATTATTATTATTATCTTTATCATTATTATTATTATTATCATTATTATCATTATCATTAGCATCATCATTATCATTATTATCATTATGACCATTATCATTACCATCATCATGATCAATATTATTATTATAATATCATTATTATAATCATTTTGGCCATTATCATTATCATCATTATTATCATCACCATTATCATTATTGTTCTACTATCAGTCTTGTTTTGTCATTATTATTATTGTTATTGTTATTATGATTATTATCATTATTGTCATCAATATCATTATCAATATTTCATTCTTCTTCGAAGCAAGTACACTGCACTGAAGTAGTTAGACCGTCAGTTTATGCACAGTTATTACCTACACGACCATCCGAGGGAAAGGGAGGAGGGAAGAGGGAGAGGGAGAAAGGGAGGGAAAGGGGATTGAAAGAGAAAAAGGTGGAGAAGCGATGGCAGGTGTGACAAGAACCCTGAACCAATTTATTCTCGAGGTATACCATCAAAGTCGTGTTATAATTTCCGTGTTTATATTGCCAATACGGAAAAGGGTTTGCGATATGTTTCGTCGGGCAATACTGAGATATGAGAAAAAAGAAATGATAAAATTGTATATTTATGTTTATACACGCACACACACACACACACACACACACACACACACACACACACACACACACACACACACACACACACACACACACACACACACACACACACACACATATATATATATATATATAATATATATATATATATATTATATATATATATATATATATATATATATATATATATATATATATATGTATATATATGTATATATATATATATAATATATATATTATATATATATATATATATATATATATATATATATATATATATATATATATATATATTATACATGATATCAAGTAATTCCTTTATAAAGCAAATATAAAGTATAATTAAAATATATATATTTGCGTCGAATTCTTTTCTTTAATATTATATCACATTAAAAGTAATAATCACCTCTAGAAAAAAAATAGTATTCACTTAAAGAACAGAAGAATATTTCGATGGGTAGTGTTTCAGTGAACGTTTGAAATTTTATAAATCGATAAAATTGACTATACTTTTGCGCCGAAACAATATACTTGGGTGATCTACGGGAAACATAAACATACTAGGCATTCGTTTCTATCTTATTTTATTTCCATTTGGAACTTGAAAAATGAAGAGATAAAACAGAAAGCTTGAAAGTTCCTGTCGAAATCTCTTCTTCTGCCTTTCTGTCTTCCTGTCCAGCTGGTGTTCAGTCGGCTCTTTTATAAGTCCACTAACTGCTGATCTTTCGCTGCTTCGAGGATAACAAGGACACAAAGAGGGTGGGAGGAAATAAACAAAATTTTGGTGGGATTTTTTTATAGGATTCCTCAGCATTGAGATATAGAGAAATACGGATGCTAGTGTCCTTGAGAAAGAAGTGATTTTGATTTAGTTAAGCAAGTGTAAATATCATTATTGCATCAGTTATTGCCTTGACGGAGGTATGCGCTCTCTGAGTACTTCAAGTTGTTATTATCAATATTACTGCTTTTATCATTACTATTATTGTAGTCATTATTATTGATATCACTATCATAAGTATGATTGTCATCATTATCATTATCACCTCTCACCATTATCAATATCATCATCACTTTACCATTATTATTACCATCACCATTAGAATATTTAATGTTATTATATCATCATTATTGTTAATGGAATTATTATTATTATTTTCATGTTTGATATCCTTATTATTAGTATCTTTATAATTAATATTTCTTTTGATATTATGAATACCATCATTATTACTATCATCATCATTGTCATTATTAGTGTTATCATCAGTATCATTGTTATTTTCATCATTATTTTTATTATGACTACCCTTATTATCATTACCATTATCAATATCATCAATATGACAATTATTATTATTATTACCATTAGTAGTACTATTATAATTATTGTTCTCATTAGTTATAGAGTAGTAGTAATTCAATATTATTAGTTACTATTGTTATCGTCTTTATTATTGGTTTAATTATTTGTATTATTATCATTGTTATTATTATTATTATCATTATTGTTTTTTATTATTATTATCATCATCATCATCATCATTAATATATAGAGCTCGGGATTGAACGCGCGTCAGCATAACCAAGGTCTAAACAATTACTTATTTAGACCTTGAGCAAGACTGCTGCACGGAAACGCTATCGCTGCAGCACATATAAAACTGAAATATACCGGGGGGGGGGGGGGTCTCGATCCGGTCTCCCTTTTGTTGTGTGTGTGTGTGTGTGTGTGTGTGTGTGTGTGTGTGTGTGTGTGTGTGTGTGTGTGTGTGTGTGTGTGTGTATTTATCATTATTTTTGTCATTAGCATATTCATTATTGTTTTATCACTAGTATTGTATTACCGTTGTCGTTGTTACCATAACTACCGTTATCATTATTCGTAGTTCTGTTTTGTTATCTTTATTATAATTCTTGTTTTTTTTTTATTATCCATATTCATTCTCATTATCATCATTGTTTTCTTTATCAATGCCTTTAGTAGTGGTAGTGATAATAGTATCGTTATGATTGTTGTTGTTGATGTCGTTGTTGATATTATTGTTATTATGGTTATTAGTATTAAGTCATTTTCTGCTATTGTCATTTTA
Source organism: Penaeus vannamei (assembly GCF_003789085.1). NCBI lineage: Eukaryota > Metazoa > Arthropoda > Malacostraca > Decapoda > Penaeidae > Penaeus > Penaeus vannamei. The sequence goes on along the minus strand of NW_020869317.1, from coordinate 9,043 downwards.
ATTGTTGTTGTTTTTGCTATTACCATCAGTGAGTAATATCATCCTTGCATTATTACTTACATGTTTATTGTCATTATTATTAGTGTTATTGTTGCTATCAGTATCATCACTCTTATTATTATCCTAACTATTATGATCTTTATCATTATCATTATTATTGTTATTATTGTTATTATTGTTATCATTGCTAATATCATCATTATTGTCATTATTGCTAATATCATCATTATTATTATTATGTTCATTAGCATTATTATCATCATCACCATTATCATTATTATCATTATTGTTGCTGTTATTGTTATTATTATTATGATTTCTTTTATTATTATCACTATCATTACTATCATTATTACTACTGTTACGGCCCCTATTACTTTTATCATTAGGTTGCTGTTATTGTCATTATTGTTTTCAATTTCCTATTGATGTTATTATGATTACCATGTTTATTATAATTATTACTTTTATCATCATTAATGTTATTGTTATGACTAGTGACATTGTTATGATTATTATCATTATTGTCACTATCATTATTATCATTATCATTATCAAGATTATTATCACTATTATAACTATTATCATGATTATTTATGTTCTTGTTATTGTGGTTATGTTTATCATTATTATCAGTATTATTATCATTACTATTATTGATGTTATTTTCGTTATCATTATTATCATTATAGCTATCATTCCTATAACTTAATATTTTGATCGATTATATACCCAAACAGTATTTGCGACTGAAAAAGTTTTACTATTTATTTATTACAGTTTGTGTATTTTTTTTCTTTTTTTTTCAATCGAATACCTGTTGTAGTCAAATTTTATCAAATCATATCTTGTAAATGCATTACATGTATTAGATGCCAAGTAGATTAGTAGCATTCCACTTCAAAATATTTATAATATCTGGTTATAATAAAAATCTAGAAATATTCCGCAACACTCTCCTTTTCTCTGGAACCATGTGTTGATATCATCCCAGCTGTTAGCCGGAGCCATACATCATCTATCAAGCAGCACATCTGATATTCCCTGTCAGAATCCCATGGTTAGCCTCTTTTTCCATGCCACTTCCCTGTATCTTTTACAGAGTCCAGAGCATTACATCTAGATACTTTTTCGGTGTCCACGTTACACGGCTTTATCGTGGCTCAGGTATCAGCTTCCTTCCCATTCGTTATATATTCACTCTTCGCCGACTTTGTCATCATGTATAGGTATAGAGAGAGATTGATAAAGACTTTATCCAGCAAAGTCTTTTCAGTAGAATGGTTCTAAAACTACTTCGCATCTTACCCGCGGCATTTCTGTGGCGGATCACCATTAATACTTCATTCGTCTAAAGCTACGTGAGGGCAAAGGGAAGACAGTTACTGGAATGGTTACTTTCCAGTGCAATTCCTATGTAAACATTTCATTTTAAAAGCCAATGTTATTTCTTATATAACTAGCAGAATAGAGGCAGTTTCGTCAAAGAATTGGATACTCCTTCAGTGTGGCCCCAAAGGTAATAATCTCTGATTTTTTATGA
>NW_020869316.1:74711-79711 GCF_003789085.1 Penaeus vannamei | reverse complement strand
AAGAAAGAAAGAATACTTTTGTATAGATACGTGAATGTAAAAAACTGAGAAACGAATAAAAAGAAAGGAAAAGAAAAATCCAAAAAAAAAAAAAAAAAAAATGGAGATATTACTAAAATAGAAAATAATAATGACAGATAGATTCACAATATCCCATTTTTTTTCTCTCTCTCTCTTTCTATTTTGAGGTTTACATACCAGGTGTAAATCGTCCAGCTGGATTATTGGAAAACCTTGAATATTTTAAAACGACTTCATGTCTAAATCACAGGATGCGTTTAGCCATAAAATATTCGTGCAGATCGATGGACAAAGACACGTGCATAGCCTTGTGTGTATTGCTGGTATACCCCTCCTCTTTCCCCTTTACTCCCTCCCCCCTTTTGGTATCTTCCTCCACTTATCCCTCCCCTCTTTTGGTAAATTTTCCCCCTTTACCCCTCCCGTTCCTGCTTTTGGCTCCTTACCCCTCCCCTCTTTTTTAATTTTTCCCCCTTACCCTCCCCTCTTTTGGGTATCTTTTTTTTTCCCCTTACCCCTCCTCCCTTTTGGTAGCTTCTGCCCCTTACCTCCGGTTGTTAATGTTTCCCTTACCCGTCCCCTCTTTTGGTAATTTTTCCCCGTACCCCTCCCCCTCTTGGTTATTTTTATCCCCCTTACACCTCCTCCCTTTTGGTATCTTCCTCCCTTTTGGTATCTTGCCCCCTTTGGTATTATTTTCCCCCTTACCCCTCCTCCCTTTGGTATCTTCCTGCCCCTCACCCCTCCCCTTCTTTGTTAATTTTTTTCCCCTTACCGTCCCTCTTTTGGTAATTTTTCCCCCTTACCCTCCCCTCTCTTTTGGTATTTTTCCCCCTTACCCCTCCTCCCTTTTGGTATCTTCTCCCCACTTTTGGTATCTTACCTTGCCCCTCACCCCTCCCCTCTTTGGTAATTTTCCCCCCGTACCCCTCCCCTCTTTTTTGGTATTTTTCCCCCTTTACCCTCCCCTCTTTTTGGTAATTTTCCCCCCTTATCCCTCCCCTCTTTTGGTAATTTTTCCCCTTACCCCTCCTCCCTTTTGGTATCTTCCTGCCCCTTACCCTCCCCTTTTTTTGGTAATTTTTCCCCCTTACCCCTCCTCCCTTTCGGTATCTTCTTCCTTTCCTTTGGCCCGATTTTCTCTCCCCTTTGGTACCGGTCAAATTGGTATCTCTTTGTTTGATACCTTTTATTTGATGCAGATCCTTCTCTCTTGGTACTCTTTATTCCTTCCTTCTTAGTTAACTTCTTTTTCCCCCTTTGACACTCTTCCCCTCTCTGATATAGTGCCTCCCCTTAGGCACCACCCGTTTGGTAACCCTCGTGCAGCACTGCATCCCCTCCCCTTTGGAAACCTCTATCCATTTGATACCCTCTCCCCTCTGGCCACTCGTCCAATTTCCCCCTTTGCACCCTCTCCCCTCTGGTACTCTTTCCAGAAATTCCCCCTTCTGGCACCCTCTCCCTCTGGCACTCTCCAATTTCCCCCCTTTGGCATCCTCTCCCCCTCTGGCACTTTCCAATTTCCCCCTTCTGGCACCCTCGCCCCTCTAGCACTCTCCAATTTACCCCTTTGGTCCCCTCTCCCTGGCACTCTCCAATTCCCCCTTCGTGTCCTCTCCCCTCTGGCACTCATCCATTTCCCCTTTGTCCCCTCTCCCCTCTGGCACTCTCCAATTCCCCTTCGTGGTCCTCTCTCCCTCTGGCGCACTCTCCAATTTCCCCCTTTGGCACCCTCTCCCCTCTGGCACTCTCCAATTTCCCCCTTTGGCCTCCCTCTTTGGCCCCTTGGCACTCTCCAATTTCCCCCTTGGCACTCTTCCCCGTCTGGCACTCTCCAATCCCCCTTCTGGTCCCCTCTCCCCTCTGGCACTCTCCAATTTCCCCCTTTGTCCCTCTCCCCTCTGGGCACTCTCCAATTTCCCCCTTCGGCCCCCTCCCCTCTGGCACTCTCCAATTTCCCCCTTTTAGGTCCCCTCTCCTTCTGGCAACTTCCAATTTCCCCCTTTGGCACCCTCCTCCCTCTGGCACTGTCCAATTTCCCCCCTTTGGCCCCCTCTCTCCCCTGGCACTCTCCCAAATCCGCCCCTTGGTGTCCTCTCCCCTCTGGAAAAAACAGCTCTCCAAAATTCACCCTTTGGCACTTCTCCCTCATCAACTTCCCCATCGGACACTCTCTCCCCCTCTAACGCTATCCAACCGCCCTCCTCCCTTTGCCAACCCCTACCCTTCGTCGTCCACTTTTGACACGCTGACACCGCTTTCCCACAATGGCACGGCGCCGCCCTCAACACCCGACCCTTCCTTCTCTCCGCACCCCCCCACCTTCGACACTTTGACAACCTCCCCCTCACTCCCACCCTCCCCACCTTCCAGCTCCCCCTTTTCCCCTCCTCTCCCCCCACCTCGCACCCTCTTCTCCCCCTCTCCACCCTCTCCTCTCCCCCTTCCCCCTCCCCCCTCCTCCCTCTCACCTTCGACCGGAGCCCGCTTTGACAACCCCCCTCACTCTCGCCCCCGCCCCGCCCTCCCCCACCCCCACCCCACCCACCCCACCTGCTGCATGACGTGGTTTGCTTGCCAAGACAATCCAATTAACAAAGCTATTCAATGTATAAAACCTTTTTACAATTGCTTGCTTTTTCTTAGAAGGAAAAGTTCAGATAATAAAATGTTGCAGAAGATGTTGCATGACTGGTATTCTTCAGATTGCAAAGAATGGACCTTTTAGTTGCACAGACGCCAAGTCATCAATAAATTTCAATTGCAAGTTATTAGCAAGTGGAAGAAAGAAAGAAGGAGGTGATAAAAAGCGCGATTAGGGATAATAAAAGATTACAATGATACTGATGTAATGCGAGAAATACTGATAATAAGGATGATGGCGATAATGATAAGAAAACAAATGCTGAATAAGAGTAGCATTAAAAGTATTGTAATAATTCTGATGGTAATAATGATGTTTAAATAAGAATAGCAATAATGGTGATAATAATGATAAATGATAAAAGTATTAACAATAATGGTGATGACAATGATAAAATTAACAACAATAAAGACAATGATAATGATGATAATAGAAACAATCACAGTAATGGCATCAACAACAATAACAACAACAACAACAGCTATGAAAATGATAACAATAACAGTAATAAGAGAGGGTAATAGAGAGGGGTAAGTTGATGTGATGATGATGATGATGATGATGCATGATGATGATGATGAATGACGAGGAGGAGGAGGCGGAGGGTGATCAGGCATGATGAAATGATGCATCAATCATCATCATCATCATCATCCATCATCATCATCATATCATCATCATCATCAAATAATATAATAATAATAATAATAATATTACAATAGTAGTAGTAATGGTAATAGTAATGATAATGATAAAAATAACATTCATGATACTACTATTAACATCAACAACAATAATAATAAATAATAAAATAAAAAAATAATGTAATGATAATAATAATGATATATATAATGATCCTTTAACAGACATACTGAAGCTTACAGGTCAGACAGACATACAGACAGATCATATGGAGATACAAACAGACATATATTGCTATTGATAATTATATATAAAGATGTTACAGACACACACAGAAATAGAAATAGACACAGACACACACATAGATATGGAGACTCACAGAAACATAAATATAGTCACAGACATGCACAGCCATAAATACAGTCACAGACAAACAGACATTCAATTGATAACAGACAGAGAAACAAAAGAAAACAAGGAGCAACCCACAGACAAACAGACATTCAGTTGACATCAAGCAGATAAACGGAAGACAAATCGACAGACAGACAGACATTCACCCGATAACAGACAGACAAATGGCAGACAAACGCAAACACACAGACAGAAACGAAAAGAGAAAAGTTACGCCATCACTTACCCAGACTTAGCAGGGAGCGGCGAGCATCTGCAATATATCAAAAGAACTTGCATCAGATTTAACATGATTAAGAGGACAAAGCTTTGATTTAACGCGAATGTGGGACGGTTCGGGCCTTTGAACGGAGAGATGCGGGGGAGACTTGTTTATTATGCTCGGGTCTTCGTTATCTCGGTCTAAGTTGATTAGAGGAGACAGAGGGCGTTTTAAGCAGGGACATTTCTTGCTTAAAACAACCTTTTTCTTGCTATATATAGATTATTTCCTCCGTATATTTCGCTTGTTTGGCAAAACAATGCAGCGTCATCATGGCGAGAGCGTACAGTACCGGTTACGATTCTTCGAATGCGGGCGTTGGCCAAGAACTCCGCTTCATATTTCATCAAAGAAATATTTTCCTTACGGTATCTGATTCTGTGATTTCGATAAGATTACATTAAAATAAATTGGAATTAGCTGAAAACGAAAGGAGATAACGGAGATTATGGGAATGAGAAGTTTTTTATTCGTAAATCGTCAATCATTATAAGACGAACGATTTATCTCTTTCAAACTCGTCTCTCTTAAACCGAGAATACATCTCATTTTCACTGAAATAGAGAATATTTCAAGTGGAAAAAGTCTGATAAATCCTAACAACATTATTTTGTTGATGTTGGATTCAGTGACTATTGTTTCCAACTCCATAAAATCCTATAAATGGAAATGGATAGGCCTATATTTTGATTCAGTGATCTTCATTTGTTTTGATAGCGCGTGAGAGTGAAAGAGTTGCCAATCCGAAGTTTGTGTCACTATTTTAGAGGCTCTGCATATGCCTATAGGAGAAATTATTACGGCTTTTAAAGATGTTAGGGTAGATTTATTTACTTAAAATGTGGATTGTGGAAAAATACTTGGATTTAAACGTATAAATCTTCAGGCTTGACATGAAATAGTGCCGTTCGTGCAGATTAACGACATCGTTTAAACGCTACAAGTTTTTAAGCAGCGCATTTACATTTTCGTATATATATATATATATATATATATAATATATATATATATTAT
>NW_020869316.1:67211-69711 GCF_003789085.1 Penaeus vannamei | reverse complement strand
AGGAGGTGGGGGGGGATGGGAGGGGGGTGGGGAGAGGGGGTGGGGAGAGGGGGTGGGGGAAGGGGTTAGGGGAGATAGGGGGAGGGATAGGAGAGGATGGGGAAGAGGGGGAAGAGGGGGGGGTGGGGGGATAAGTGAAGAAGAGGAAAAGGGTCAAGCTAAGGTCACACTAGTCTCCTTGGTCCTGAGATTCCGAGACAGCCTCGCCGAAGTCAGGTCATCCGACTGGCGTGACCTTGGCTTTAAGGAGAAGTAAGGGAAGAGAATGAAGGCAGCGGAGGGAAGAGGAAAGGAGGAAGAGGAATAGAGAAGAGACGACTAAGAGAAAAAGGATGAAGAAATCGAAGATAAGGAAGGAGAAAAAAAGGGAGGAAGAGAAAAGGCAGACAAGAAGAGAAGGAGGATGTGGGAATCGAGGATGAGGTTAGAGAGAAGAGGGGAGAAATGGTGGATAAAAAAGAAGAAAAGGAGGAGAAAAGAGAAGGAGGAGCGAGGAGGAAGAGAAGTAGAAGAAGGTGGAGAAGAGGAAGAAAGCCAGGAGAAAGAGAGGAGGAGAATAAGAAAAAAAAGAGAAGAAGGAGAAGAAAAAGAAAGAGAAAAAAGAAGAAGAAAGAGGAAAGAAGAAGCAAAGGAGGGAAAGGAAGAGGAGGGAGAGGGAGGGGGGGTGCAGGAAGACGGAGAGGCGAGAGAAAGGAACGGTGAGGAGGGAGGGGGGGAGGGGGTAGAGGAGGGGGTAGAGGAGGAAAGGGTTAAATAAGGGAGGAATGGGAGTCGATACCAAGATTAATCTGAGACATGAATATTCATTTGTTTTGCTCTTCATCATCATGCTTATCGACTTGTTGTTGTTATTGTTATCCTTGTTGTGTTTATCATTTTCCATCGCTCTTATGATTCTTACTTTCATTACTGTTATTGTTATTTTCATTTTTTTTTTTTCTTTTCATGTTCTATATATTGTTATCAATCTTCCTCTATCTATCCCTCTCCATTTCTATGGTGTTATCATTATGTTGCAATATATTGTTATCAATCTTTCTCTATCTATCATCCCTTCCATTCCTTGTGTGTTATTATCATTTTCGCTATTTTTTTCTTTTCATGTTGCTATATATTGTTACCAATCTCCCTCTATCTATCTATCCCTCTCTATGTCGAATTCCCCCTCCGTTTCTCTATTCCCTGTACACTCACGTTTATCATCTTTTTCCCTTCCTCCCTCTCTTCTTCCTCTTCCTCTCCTTTTCATTCAATTTTCCTCTCTCTCTCTTCCCCTTCTGTGCATCGTTTCTTTTCAATTGAAAGATACGTGTGTAGCATTTTGCAAGTCATTTCGAAGTGTGCAAACCCCATCCTTGCTGTCTTCTTGTACGTGTCAATATTTTCTATTTTCTTTGGCCAGTCTGTCTGTTTCTTCTTTCTTTCTCTTTTTTCTCTCTTTCTTTTTTGTCTTTCTTTCTTTTTATGATTATTTTTTATATTCTTTCTTTCTTTCGTTGTTTACTTGCATTTTTTCTTTCTTGGTTATTACTTTCTTTTTTCTTTCTTTGCTTCCTTACTTTCATTCTTTCTTTCTTTCTGTTCCTTTTGTCGTCTTTCTTCTTGCCTTCATTCTCCCCTCTCTCTTCTGTCCTCTCTCTGTCTGTCTCTCTCTCTCTCTCTCTCTCTCTCTCTCTCTCTCTCTCTCTCTCTCTCTCTCTCTCTCTCTCTCTCTTCTCTCTCTCCTCTCTTCTCTCTCTCTCTCTCTTCTCTCTCTCTCCTCACTCTCTCTCTCTCTCCCCTCTCCCTCCCTCTCCCTCTCCTTCCCTTCCCTCTCCTTCCCACACTCTCTCTCTCTCTCTTTTTTTTCTTTCATTTTTTCCTCCTTCTTCTTCTTTTCTTTCTTAGTCCACAACTTTCAAAACCCAAGAAAAAGCCATTCATTCAACGCCGATTTTTTAATGATTTTGAAAGAGGATTTTTTTCCCCCAGATTCTTAAAGGGTTTCCTCGTCTCTGTGAAAAGGAAAGAAGGACATTAGAGAAAGACCCGCTCAAATAATGATAGCAATTATGATTAATGATGTCGTGAAGTGGGGGTACCGATGGTGCATGACTGGGTGGTGATTAAGATGATGTGCGTGATCGGTGTGGTGCATGAGTGAAAGGCAATTATGATACATGATGGCTGATGATGGTCGATGCATGCTGTGGTGTTGTTTTGGGTATGATCAAGTGGTGGTGGGAGTGGTGAATTATTTGATTAGTGGATTTTATTGATGTGATGATGATGGTGGTGATTGGGGGGAACCATGGTGTTGTGGTGTTGACTGTCAAGGGATTGATAATTGTGATTGTTGTGTTCTGGATGGTGTGGTGGATTTTTTTGATGATTTTTGATGTGATTGGGTTGATTTGATGGATGGTTCTGGTGGTGATGTTGGTTGGATGATTGCGTGGATTTGATGGATGGGTGATGATTTAAAAGCCCCAAAAAATTTATGGAATTTTTTTTTTTTTTA
>NW_020869316.1:59961-61416 GCF_003789085.1 Penaeus vannamei | reverse complement strand
GTGTGTGTATGAATTGTGCTATACTGGGAGCTGTTGTTGTCTGTATGTATGTGCGTGATGATTATGTGGTGTATGAATGTGGTATGTGTGGGTGTGTCTGTATGTATGTGCGTGTGTGTGTGTATGAATGTGGTATGCTTTGGCGTGTGTCTGTATGTATGTGTGTGTGTGTGTGTATGAATGTGCTGTGCGTTGGTGTGTGTCTGTATGTATGTATGTGTGTGTATGAATGTGGTATGCCTTGGTGTGTGTTCTGTATGTATGTGTGTGTGTGTATGAATGTGGTATGCCTTGGTGTGTGTCTGTATGTACGTGTGTGTGTGTGTATGTATGTGGTATACTTCCGTGTGTGTATGTATGTATGTATGTATGTGTGTATGAAATGTGGTATGCTTTCGTGTGTGTGTATGTCTGTATGTATGTGTGTGTGTATGAATGTGCTATGCCTTGGTGTGTGCATGTATGTATGTGTGTGTGTATGTGGTATGCTCTGGTATGTGTCTGTATGCACGTGGTATATTTGGTATGCTGTGTGCTCTGTGTGTAATATTTATCATGTATGTGCTCCCCCCATTGTGACCTGTGCCCCTCCCCCCCCATCATTGTAAGGTGGATGGTAATAACAATATTAATAATAACAATAATAATAATCATGGTTATGAAAATAATAATGATAATGATAATAATAATAATAATAATGATAATAAATAATGGATAATATGAGAATGGTAATGATGATAATAATAGTGACAATAATAATAATGATAATAATAATAATAACGGTAATGAAAAAAATAATGATAATAATGATAATTAATTAATAATAATGATAATATTGGTAAATGATGATAATAATAGTGATAATAATGATAATGATAATAATAATAATAATAATAATAATAATAATAATAATAATAATAATAATAATAATAATAATAATAATAGTTATGATAATAATAATGATAATGATAATAATGATAATAATAATAATAATAATAATAATGGTAATGATAATGATAGTTAATAATAATGATAACTAATATAATAATAATAATATAATATTAATAATAGATAATAATAATAATAATAATAATAATAATGATAATGATAATGATAATAATGATGATGATAATGATAATGAATTAAATAGTGATAATGATAGCAATGATATTGATTATGATAATAATTATGATAATGATAATTAAATGATGATGAAAGTAATACTATTAATAATAATGATAATGATAATGATAACAATGATAATGATATTAATGTTAATAATAATAATAGTAATAGGGATAATAGTAATAATGATAATGAAAACAGCATAATTGATAATGATGATAATAATAATGATAATAATAATAACAATAATAATGATAATTAGCGATAATGATAATGATAATATAAATAAGTTATTTGCGTTTATCTAATTATCTTAATTATCTTAATGAT
>NW_020869316.1:44961-52461 GCF_003789085.1 Penaeus vannamei | reverse complement strand
ATAACACTTTCTTGAAATATTTCGTAATAATTGTTATTTATTAATTTTTTTTCCGGTTATTTAAATGAAGTGTTGTTTATTATTATTATTATTTTTTTGTAAAAAGGTAAATTTAGGGATTTTTTTCGTTTTTTTTTCTTTTTTCTGTCTTTATTTATTTCTATCTATCGTTCTATCTTTCTTTCTTTCTTTCTTTTCTTTCTCTCTCTCTTTATTCTATCTATCTATCGTTTCTCTCTAAGTCTGTTGTTTGTCTTCCTCCTTCTCTTTCATTCTCTTCCTCTTCTTCCTTCTCCTCTCCTTTTCCCCCTTCCTTCTCTTCCTCTTCTTCCTCCTCCTCCTCTTCGCCCCCCTCCTCCTCTTCGCCCCTCCCCTCCTCCTCCTTTCTCCTCTTCTTTCCCCTTCTTCTCTTTCTCCTTCCTCTCTTCTCTTCTCTTCCTTCCTCCTCTTCCTCCTCCTTCTCCTCCTTCCTTCCTCTTTCCTCCTCCTCCTCCTCCTCCTCCTCCTCCTCCTTCCTCTCTCCTCCTCCCCTCTCCTCCTCCTCCTTCCTCCTCTCCTCTTCTTCCTCCTTCTTTCTCTTCCTCTTCCTCTTTCCTTCTCTTCCTCCTCCTCCTCCTTCTCTCTTCCTCTTCTTCTTCCTCCTCCTCCTCCCTCTCCTTCTTCCTCCTTCTTTCTCTTCCTCTTTCCTCTTTCTTTCTTCTCCTCCTCTCTCCTCTCCTCCTCCTCCTCCTCTCCTCCTCCTCTCCCCTCTCTTCCTCCTCTTTCTCCTTTCTCCTCTTCTTCCTCCATCTTTCTCTTCTCTTCCTCTTTCCTTCTCCCTTCCTTCCTCCTCCTCCTCCTTCCTCCCTCCTCCTCCTCCTCCTCCTCCTCCTCCCTCTTCCTCTTCTTCCTCCTCCTCCTCCTCCTCCTCCTCCCCTCCTCCTCCTCCTCCCTCCTCCTCCTCCTCTCCTCCTCCTCTCCTCCTCCTCTCCTCTTCTTCCTCCTTCTTTCCTCTTCCTCTTCCTCCTCCTCCTCCTTTCTTCTCTTCCTCCTCCCCTCTCGCCTTCCTCCTCCTCCTCCTCTCCTCCCTCTCCGCCTTCCTCCTCTCCTCCTCCTCCTCCTCTCCTCCTCCTCTCTCCTTTCTTCTCTTCCTCTTCTTCCTCCTCCTCCTCCTCCTCCTCCTCCTCCCCTCCTCCTCCTCCTCCCCTCTTCGCCTTCTCCTCCTCCTCCTCCTCCTCCTCCTCCTTTCCTTCTCCTCTTCTTCCTCTTCTTTCTCTTCCTCTTCCTCTCCTCTCCTTTCTTCTCTTCCTCCTCCCTCTCGCCTTCCTCCTCCTCCTCCCCTCTCCCTCCTCGCCTTCTCCTCCTCTCCTCCTTTCTTCTTTCTCCTCTTCTTCCTCCTTCCTCCTTTCCTCCTCTCTTCCTCCTCCTCCTCCTCCTTCCTCTTTCTCTCCTTCCTCTCCCTTCCTCTCGATCCTCCTCCTCCTCTCCTCCTCCCCTCCCCTCCTTCTCCTCCCTCCTCCTCCTTTCTCCTTTCTTCTCCTTCTTTCTCTTCCTCTTCCTTCTCCTCCTCCTTTTCTCTTTCCTTCCCTCTCGCCTTCCTCCTCTCCTCCTCTCCTCCCTCTCGCTTCCTCCTCCTCCTCCTCTCCTTTCTCCTCTTCTTCCTCCTCTTTCTCTTCCTCTTCCTCTTCCTTCTCTTCTCCTCCTCATCTTCCTCTCCTCCTCCTCCTCCTCCTCCCCTTCTCCTCCTCCTCCTCCTCCTCCTCCTCTCTCCTTCCTCCTCCTCCTCTCCTCCTTTCTCCTCTTCTTCCTCCTTCTTTCTCTTCCTCTTCCTCCTCCTGCCTCCTTTCTCTCTCTCCTCCCCTCTCCTTCTCTCCTCCTCTCTCCTCCTCCTCCCCTCTCGCCTTCCTCTCCTCCTCCTCCTCCTTTCTCCTCTTCTTCCTCCATCTTTCTCTTCTCTTCCTCTTCCCTTCCTCTTCCTCCTCCTCTCCCTCCTCCTCCCTCCTCCTCCTCCTCCTCTTCTCCTCCTCCTCTCCTTCTCCTTCCTCCTCCTCTCTCCTCCTTTTCTCTCTTCTTCCTCCATCTTTCTCTTCCTCTTCCTCTTTCCTTCTCTTCCTCCTCCTCTCCTTCCTCCTCCTCCTCCTCTCCTCCTCCTCCTCCTCCTCCTCCCTCCTCCTCCTCCTCTCCTCCTCTCCTCCTCCTCCTCCTCTCTCCTCATACCCCCTCCGTTAATATGACTCACAAGATGTTTATAAAAAAAATATTCTTGTTTTGATTTTTATTCATTTATTCATGTCTTTTATATATATATATATTCTCCTCTTTCTCTCCTTCCCTCTTCCCACTCTTCCCTCCCTCCTTCTTCTTCTTTTCCTCTCCTCCTCCTTCCTTCCTCTTTCCTCCTTCTCCTCCTCTCCTCCTCTCCTCCCTCCTCCTCCTCCTCCTCCTCCTTCTCCTCCCTCTCCTCCTCCTCTTCTCCTCCTCCTCTCTCTCTCTCTTCCTCCTCCTCCCTCTCTTCCTCTTTTGCTTCCTAATTCATTCTTCTTCTTCCTTCTCCTTCCTCTCTTTCCTCCCTTCTCCTCCTTTCTCCTCCTTCCTCTTTCTTTCCTTCTCCTCCTCTCCTCCCTCTTTTCTTCCCAATTTCTCTCCTCCCTCTCCTCCTTCCTCTCTATTTCCTCCTTCCCTTCCTCCTCCTCCTTTTCCCTTCCATCCCTCTTTCCCTCCTCCTTATTCTTTTCCCTCCTTCCCTTCCTTCTCTCTCTCTTCTCTCCTCCTCCTCCCTCCTTCCCTCCTTCCCTCCATATTCATACCTCATTGTCCCATACTTTCCCTCTACTCTCTCTCTCCTTCCCTCCTTCGCTCCACCTCCTCCTTTTCTTAATATCCATTTTTCCTCCTTCCTTCCCTTCTTCCCTCCTTTCCTCCTCCTCCTTTTCTCTTCCTTCTTTTCCATCCTTCTCTTCTTTCCCTCCTCCTCCTCCTCCTCCTCCGTTTCTATATCCTACTTGTCCCACTGCCCCGACTGTTGCCATTTATAAAAGCTGCTCTAGTTTTCACTTTTATTTTTTCCTTCTCCTCCTCCTGCCCTCCCCCTCCTCCCTTCATTTCCTTCTCTCTCCTCCTTTCTTTCTCCCTCTTATCCTCATCCCTTTCTCTTTTTTATTCTATTTCCCTCTTTCTTATCCATTTTCATGTCCTCATTGTCCCACTCCTCGTTTTTTCCTCCTCTCCCTCTTCTCTTTTCCTTCTCTTCTATTCCCCTCCTTCTCTATTTCCCTTCCTTCTCCCCCTTCCCTTCTCTATTTCCCTTCCTTCATTCCCTCCATCTCTTCCTCTATTTATTCCCTCCTTCCCTCCTCCTCCTCCGTTTCCATACCCTCCATGTCCCACTGCCCCCGTCGGATGCCATGACTCACGGCTTATTTATAAAATTTCGTTCGAGTTTCCACTTTTACTTCGTGAATTTCTTCTCCTTGCATAACTGTCTCTAAATGTCTGTTACTTGTTATTATTATTTTTTTTTCTTCTCTTTTTCCTTTTTTAAATATCGTTGATCTAATTTGTCAAAACTTGTTCTTTTGACACTTTTACTTTTCGAAATGATATTTTTTTTCACTTGTTTTCCATTTTTTTTTATTTGTCCTTCTTATTTTATTTTATTTTTTGTCCGTAAGTATTATCTTGTCTCGTTTTATGTCTATCTTTTCCTTGCTTCTATCTCTTTCTTTTAATATCTATTAATCATTTATAATTCTCTCTCTCTCTCTCTCTCTCTCTCTCAACTCTCTCTCTCTCTCTCTCTCTCTCTCTCTCTCTCTCTCTCTCTCTCTCTTTCTCTGTCTATCTAATATATTACAAACTATCTATCTATCGATCTATCTATCTACCTATTTACGTCTATCACCATCCATCTATCTACCTACTATCTCTATCTATCCATCTTTATCTATCTATCTATCTACTACCTACTATCTATCTAATCTATCTACCTATCTATCTATTTACTATGTCTATCTGTCTATCCTCTTTTACCTATCTATCTATCTATCTATCCCTCTATCTATCTATCTATCTATCTACTATCTACTATCTATTATCTGTCTATCTATCAATCCATCTATCTTCTACCTATCTATCTATTACCCTGTCTATCTGTCTATCATCTTCTACCTATCTATATCTTCTATTATCCATCTATCTATCTATCTATCTACCTATCTCTATCTATTTATCTGTCTATCTATCTCCATCTATCTATCTACCTATCTATCTATTTACCTGTCTATCTATCCTCTCTATCTATCTATTATCTATCTCTATCTACTATCTATCTACTATCTCTACCTCTCTATGTATCCTATCTATCTATCTATCTATCTATCTATCTCTATCTATATCTATCTACCTATCTATCAATCTATCTATATTTATACTCATTCTTTTCCTTCATCGACATCTATCTCTACCGCTTTCCACTTCCGAAAATATTTCCTCACCCACAGGAGCCGGTAAATGTGAAATCCCCAAAGCACACAAAAAATATATATAAAAAAATATTGCTTAAAGCCGGGTGGCCTTAAGTATACTTGAGTCACTCCTACTTTTTTGCCCGTTTTCTTTGATAGGGCAAAGGTGTCTCAAGGTCAGTGGTTGACTCTGGCTTTGGCCTCGTTATTCTTCTCGATTTCAATGGGCGAACGGTAGAGGAGAGAGAGAGAGAGAGAGAGAGAGAGAGAGAGAGAGAGAGAGAGAGAGAGAGAGAGAGAGAGAGAGAGAGAGAGAGAGAGAGAGAGAGAGGAGAGGAGGGAGGGAGGGAGGGAGGGAGGGAGGGAGGGGGGAGGGAAGGAGGGAGGACAGGGAGGAGAAGAGAGAGAGAGAGAGAGAGAGAGAGAGAGAAGAGAGAGAGAGAGAGAGAGAGAGAGAGAGAGAGAGAGAGAGAGAGAAAGAGAGGAGAGAGAGTAAGAGTAGAGAGAGTAAACGAAATGACAATAAATATTTTAAAATTCGACCTTTTTTTTTTTTTTTTTTTTTTTTTTTTTTTACAAGAACGAACGGTTGACACACCGGATTCACACAGATTCAAATCCGGTTTAATTGCAAAAACCATCGATAAATTACCAAGAATTCACGTGGCTTCAAAGACGGACTGATTACAAAAACGGAAAATGGATACCCAGGATTCACGTGGATTCAAAGACGTATTAATTACAAGAACGATCGATCACTGTCACGGATTCACCTGGATTCACGTAAATTCAAATAAGGTTTAATTACAGTTATAAAGGCGATTTCTGGATTCACTTGGATTCATGTGGATTCAAATCAGGTTTAATTACAAGAATGGACGATACGTATCCTGGATATATAGACGATTCCATTACAAGAACGACTATATATGTGTCCCAGAGTCACCTGGATTCACGTGAATTCAGATCCAGTTCAGTTAACAAAACGATCGATAAATGCTCTGGATTCACCTAGATTGAATTACAAGAACGATCGATCAGTGTCACGGATTCACCTGGATTCACGCGAATTGAAATCTAATATGATTACAAGAACGACCGATGAGAATCCTGGATTCACGTGCATTCAAATCCAGTTTGATTACGAAAACGATCGACCAGTGTCCTGGATTCACCTGAATTCAGATCCGGTTGACCTACAAGAACGAACTGTAAACGCTCTGGATTCACCTGGATCGAATTACAAGAACGATTGATCAGTTGCCCGGATTCAAGTTTTACGTGAATTCGGATCCGGTTAACCTACAAGAACGAACTGTAAATGCTCCGGATTCACCGGGATTCAGTAACAAAAACGAACAGTTAATAATCTGGATTCACCTGGATCGAATCACGAAATCGATCGATCAGTGTCCCCGGATTCACCTGGATTCAGATCCGGTTGAATTACACGAACGGTAAATGTCAGTCGAGATCGTATTTCCGGGTTAACCTTTTGGTGAATTTGGCGGGAAATACAGTTAGATTTTTTTGTTTATTTATTTTTTCTTTGTTTTGTTGTTGTTTTTGTCTACGTTACTTTGTTTGTCTTTGTTTTTTTAAGTATTTTATTTGCTTAGTCTGTCTATCTATCTGTCTGTTTATGTATATGTCTATCTGTCTATTTATCGTTGTCTGTCTATCTCTGTCTATCTTTCTCATTCTCTCTCTCTCTTTCTGTCTGTCTCTGTCTCATTCTCTCTGTCTCTCTCTTCTTCTTCTATCTCTCTCTCTTCTTCTTCTGTCTGTCTCTCTGTCTCTGTCTCTGTCTGTCTGTCTGTCTGTCTCTCTCTCTCTCTCTCTCTCTCTCTCTCTCCCTCCATCCTTCCCGCTCTCTTCTCTTTTCTCTCTCTCTTCTTTTCTCTCTCTCTCTCTCTCTCTCTCTCTCTCTCTCCCTCTCTCTCTCTCTTTCCCTCTCTTTCCACCTCAATAAATCCCATTAACCCTCTTTATTCTCTCCATAAAAAAACGATAAAAAAACAATTAAAAAAAGCGATTAAAAAAGCGATAAAAAAAGAAAGAAAGAAAAAAATTTTGGGTGTGGGTTTGTCCTTCGTGGGAAATTTACCTTGAGAAAACCACTTTTTTTTTACAACAATTGGCAACTCGTGCGGGGTATGGAGTTGCCTGCCGCTCTTTTTTTTTTTTTTTTTTTTTTTTTTGTATGGTTATATGGTACAATTTTGTTTTTTGTTTGTTTGTTGTGAATTTTTCTTGTTTTGTTCTTTAAATTGTTTGTCTAAGTAATGAATCTATTAATTATTATATATACTCTTTAATTATAAATTGACTAGTCGTATATATATTATATATATATATATATATAATATATATATATATATATATATATATATATATATATATATATATATTATATTATAATATATTATGTGTGTGTGTGTGTGTGTGTGTGTGTGTGTGTGTGTGTGTGTGTGTGTGTTGATAATTATCATAATAATGATGATAATAATAATGACAAAAACAATCATATTAATAACAATAATGATAATAATGATGATGATGATAATAATACAACAACAATAATAATAATAATGATAATGAAAATACTATTTTCATCAATATTATCATTATTGCAATAGTAATTATAATGATAATAATGATAATCATAATAAATAACAGTCATGTATGGTAATGATGATAACAATGAACATAACGATAATGATAATAATAACAGCAATATTAATGATAAAGATAACAGTAATAAACAATAATGATGATAATTATAATGATAATAACAATAATAATAGTTATAATAATGTTAACAGTCGTAATAATTAAACATATATCACTAACTTTATCATCATCATTATTCACATTAATTTCATCATTATTTCATTAATATCAAAACATTTTATACAGGAAATCGATGTAAATTGATTTCGAGATACTTGCGAAGTCAATGAGCAAGTTTTCGGACAAGTCATGTTGTTCAAGGTTTGGAAAATGTCAAACGAGTTTCCGCTTTTGTCCGATTCCCTGCGAAATGGCATCTGGTCAG
>NW_020869316.1:27461-39961 GCF_003789085.1 Penaeus vannamei | reverse complement strand
GACTTGGATGACTTTGTGGAGGATGCCCTCGAACGCGCGGGTTTCGATGACGACGATCTCGATGACGATGACGATGACTTGATCTTCAGGCCGGAGAGCTTCGTCAACATGTACAACGACCAGACGAGTGAACACCGCCTGGCCCTGAGCGAGAACTTATTGGGTACGTACTACCACAACATCGACACGCAGGGAAGCATCCACTGGAACTACAAACTCGAGGATCAGTTCCAGGACCACACGGTTCACCGTAACGGGAACATGGAGGGCAAGTTCGGTTGGACGGCCCCCGGAGGCCAGGAAGTACGCGTCCAGTACATTGCGGACGAGGGAGGATACCGCGTCCTCAGCTCCCAGGGCATCCACCCGGTTGATAGCGACGAGGTTGAGGAAGCCAAGCGCCTTCACTTCCTAGTCCACAAGAACCTGGCTAATCAGGGTAGAGGGTACGGAACAGGTGCCCCAGCCGTGCCCTTCCCAGTCGGAGGAAAGCCGCTTCCTGGGGTAGGAGGTCCCGGCACTCCAGCAGGAGGATCTGCCGCAGGAGGTTCCCCCTTCAGCCCTGCGGGACCCGGAGCAGGCGGTCCATCTTCTGATCCTTGCCTCCTCCTGGGCAAGCAGCACCCGAGCCTCGTGCCGGAGGAATGTCGCATCCCCGGGCAATTCGGAGCCGATGGGAGTGTAGTGAGCACTGGGGGAGCACCAGGCACCGCTCCTGGGGCAGGGACCGGAGCAGGCGCCGGGTTTGATGGGACCAGTGGAGGCATGCCCTTGCCCGGGCTAGGAGGGGCGGCTGGATCTGGTGCCGGAGGAGGATTTGGCGCAGGAGGATTCGACTCTGGAGCAGGCGCTGGAGCAGGCGGAGGATTCGGCGCAGGAGGATTCGACTCTGGAGCAGGCGCTGGAGCAGGAGGAGGATTCGGCGCAGGAGGATTCGACTCTGGAGCAGGCGCTGGAGCAGGTGCCGGAGGAGGATTTGGCGCAGGAGGATTCGACTCTGGAGCAGGCGCTGGAGCAGGTGCCGGAGGAGGATTTGGCGCAGGAGGTTTCGACTCTGGAGCTGGTGGAGGTGTTCCCGTCCCTGGCATAGGTGGCGCAGGTGCCGGAGGATTTGGTCCTGGATCAGCCGGAGGAGGATTCGACGCAGGAGCAGCAGGAGGAGGAGGAGGCTTCGATGCTGGCTTTGGTGCCGGAGGGAGTGGAGCCGGAGGATCCCCAGGTGGAGTTCCTCTTCCCGGAGTAGGCGGAGCTGGAGCCGGAGCTGGAGCTGGAGGCTTCGATGGTGGATTTGGCACCGGAGGAGGTTCGGGGTTTGACGGAGGAGCTGGAGCCGGAGGATTTGATGGTGGATTTGGTGCCGGAGGAGCCCCTGGTGGAGCCGGAGCTGGAGCAGGGTTTGACGGAGGAGCTGGAGCCGGAGGATTTGATGGTGGATTTGGTGCCGGAGGAGCCCCTGGTGGAGCCGGAGCTGGAGCAGGGTTTGACGGAGGAGCTGGAGCCGGAGGATTTGACGGTGGCTTCGGCGCAGGAGGAAGTGGAACCGGAGGATTCGACGGTGGATTTGGTGCCGGAGGAAGTGGAGCCGGAGGAGCCCCTGGTGGGGTTCCTCTTCCTGGAGTAGGCGGAGCTGGAGCTGGAGGTGGAGCGGGGTTTGACGGAGGAGCTGGAGCAGGAGCCGGAGGATTTGACGGTGGCTTCGGCGCAGGAGGAAGTGGAGCCGGAGGATTCGACGGTGGTTTTGGTGCCGGAGGGAGTGGAGCTGGAGGAGAACCTGGTGGAGTTCCTCTTCCTGGAGTAGGCGGAGCTGGAGCTGGAGCTGGAGCGGGGTTTGACGGAGGAGCTGGAGCAGGAGCCGGAGGATTTGACGGTGGCTTCGGCGCAGGAGGAAGTGGAGCCGGAGGATTCGACGGTGGTTTTGGTGCCGGAGGGAGTGGAGCTGGAGGAGAACCTGGTGGAGTTCCTCTTCCTGGAGTAGGCGGAGCTGGAGCTGGAGCGGGGTTTGACGGAGGAGCTGGAGCTGGAGGATTGACGGTGGTTCGGAGGAGGAAGTGGAGCTGGAGGATTCGACGGTGGTTTTGGTGCCGGAGGAAGTGGCGCTGGAGCAGGTTCGGGGTTTGACGGAGCTGGAGGATTCGACGCTGGCTTCGGCGCAGGAGGAAGTGGAGGCGTTCCTCTCCCAGGAGCAGGTGGAGCTGGAGCTGGAGGCGGAGGCTTCGATGCAGGTTCTTCTGGAGGCTTCGATGCTGGATTTGGCGCCGGAGCAGGTTCGGGGTTTGACGGAGGAGCAGCCGGAGGAGGGTTTGACGCTGGCTTTGGTGCCGGAGGGAGTGGAGCCGGAGGAGAACCCGGTGGAGTTCCTCTTCCCGGAGTAGGCGGAGCAGGAGCTGGAGCTGGAGCGGGGTTTGACGGAGGAGCTGGAGCTGGAGGATTCGACAGTGGATTTGGTGCCGGAGGAAGTGGAGCTGGAGCAGGTTCGGGGTTTGACGGAGGAGCTGGAGGTGGATTTGGAGGAGCTGGTAGTGGATCGGGGTTTGACGTATCCGGTGGAGCCGGTGGAGGCTTTGACGCTGGAGCCGCAGGAGGTGGAGCGGGGTTTGACATAGCTGGTGGAGCCGGTGGATCAGGATTTGGCGTATCTGGTGGAGCCGGTGGAGGCTTTGACGCTGGATCTGGTAGTTCGGGGTTTGACGCAAGTGGAGGAGGATTTGGCTTCGACGCAGCAGCAGGAGGAGGAGGCGTACCCCTTCCCGGGATTGGTGAAGCCGGCGGTGCGGAAGCCGGGCCTGGAAGCCCCCCTGCTGGAGGCTTCGGCGCGGGTTCAGCTGGGGCGGGGTTTGACGCAGCTGGTGGAGCAGGAGGAGCGGGGTTTGACGCAGCTGGTGGAGCAGGAGGAGGGGGTTTGGCAGCTGGTGGAGCAGGAGGAGCGGGGTTTGACGCAGCTGGTGGAGCAGGAGGAGCGGGGTTTGACGCAGCTGGTGGAGCAGGAGGAGCGGGGTTTGACGCAGCTGGTGGAGCAGGAGGAGCGGGGTTTGATGCTTCGGGACCCCCTGGTGGCTTCGGTCCTGGAGCAGGAGGAAGCTTCGCCGCTGGGTCTCCGGGGGGGTTTGATGCAGGAGCCGGTGGAGGATTTGACACTTCTGGAGCTGGTGGATTTGGCACAGGCTCGACTGGCGGTGTATCTCTCCCTGGACTGAGTGGGGGAGCTGCGTCAGGAGGCTTTGACGCTGGTGCAGCCGGAGCGGGGTTTGACTCAGCAGCTGGAGGAAGTGCCGGAGGATTCGATGCTGCTGGAGCTGGCGGATTCGACACCGCTGGAGGCTTTGACGCTTCTGGAGGCGCTGGCGGATTTGGCACAGCTGGAGGATTCGACACCGCTGGAGGAGCTGGAGGATTCGACACTTCTGGAGCTGGCGGATTTGGCACAGCTGGAGGATTCGACACCGCTGGAGGAGCTGGAGGATTTGACACTTCTGGAGCTGGTGGATTTGGCGCAGCTGGAGGATTCGACACCGCTGGAGGAGCTGGAGGATTCGACACCGCTGGAGGAGCTGGTGGATTTGGCGCAGCAGGAGGACTCGACACCGCTGGAGGCTTCGGTGGCGGAGCAGGAGGAGTGCCAGCCCCGGCACTCGGCGCGGGTGGTGACTCGGCCTCACCCTCTGGCGCCCCAGGAGGCACAGCGGGCTTCGACATCGGGGGCATCCCAGGATTCGACGCAGGCACGAGTTCCAGCTTCGACGCAGGGCTGGATGCCGGGAGTAGCCCAGGAGGAGGCTTCGGCTCTTCGGGCGGCTCCTCCGGCTTCGGCTCGAGTGGCTCTTCGGGGTTTGACGCGAGCGGC
Organism: Penaeus vannamei; assembly: GCF_003789085.1. Taxonomy (NCBI): domain Eukaryota; kingdom Metazoa; phylum Arthropoda; class Malacostraca; order Decapoda; family Penaeidae; genus Penaeus; species Penaeus vannamei. The sequence goes on along the minus strand of NW_020869316.1, from coordinate 36,120 downwards.
TCCTCTGGCTTCGGCTCGAGTGGGTCAGCTGGTTTCGATGTGAGTGGCTCCTCTGGCTTCGGCTCGAGCGGCTCCTCCGGCTTCGGCTCGAGTGGGGTCAGCTGGTTTCGGCCGAGTGGGTCAGCTGGTTTCGGCGAGGGTCCTCATCTGGCTTCGGCTCGAGTGGTTCCTCGTCTGGACTTGGCGCGAGTGGCTCCTCGTCTGGCCTCGACTCGAGCGCGAGTGGCTCCTCGTCCAGCTTCGACGCCAACGCCGGCTTCCCAGGAGCGGATTTCAGCGGAGCCTTCGAGTCGGGGGGTTCGCCGAGCATCAGCGTACCCATCTCAGGACCCCCTCTTGATGGGGCGTTCGGAGGCGGGTTCGGTGGGGCGGACGGTGGGTTTGGGTCTGCGGAAGGTGGGTTCGGAGGCGGGTTTGGGTCCTCTGATGGGGCAGGAGGAGGAGGAGGTGGAGTTGGGATAGGACTAGGAGCCGGAGGAGCAGAATTAGGATTAGGAGATGGAGGATTCGGAGGAGGAGGAGGAGGAGGTGGAGGAGTAGGGATAGGATTGGGAGCCGGAGGAGGCGGCCTAGGAGCGGGATTAGGAGGCGAAGGAGGAGCAGAGCAGGAGAGGAGGAGGAGGAGGAGGGTCCTTCAGCTTCAAGGGCAAGGACCCGAGTGGATCTCCCTCGTCACCCGTCCAGGACATGGCTTTTCCGTTTTTTGAAGGAGGCCCACCTGAACACTTCGGAGTTCCAGGTGGGCCGAACCTCGCCGTTCCGACCCCCCTCCCCCCACCCCCTTCCCAGCCCCCATCTGCTGTTCCCTCCGCCTCTCCTTCCCCCTCCTCTCTTCCCTCCGAGGGTCCGTCCTCTCCGTCCTCTTCTATTTCGTCCTCGTCCTCTTCTCCTTCCTCTTCCGTCTCGTTCTCGGGTTCCTCCTCCTCTTCCTTCGGAATTCCTCTCTCTCCTCCTCCTCCTCCTCTTCCTCTCCCTCTCCCCTCGACTCTGACTTCTCCTCCTCCGTCTCCTTCCCCTCCTTCGAGACCTGTGACCCGGAGACCTGTCCAGGAGGAGGCATAAAGGGCCTCCCTCTTCCTCCTTCCACCTCCTCCACCTCTTCTTTCTCCTCCTCCTTTCCTCTTCCTCCTCTTCCATCCTTCCTCCCGACAACACCCTGCAGGATCTCTCGCAGGATTTGCCGCAGGATTTAGCCAAAATTTATCATGATATTTACGGGATTAAAATGATACAGAATGACACGGCGTTCCCTCTGAGGAGAGCACCAGCGCCGGCGAACTTGGAACTGCCGAGACACCGATAAAGGAGGGAGATGGAGAGAAGACGAGAAGAGAAGAAGACGAGAAGGAGAAGGAGAGAAGAAGAAGAGAAGAGAGAAGACGAGAAGAGAAGAAGGAGAAGAGAGAGAGAGAGAGAGAAGACGAGAAGGAAAGAAGAGAAGAAGAGAAGAAGGAGAGAAGACGAGAAGGAGAAGGAGAGAAGACGAGAAGGAGATGGAGAGAAGACGAGAAGACGAGAAGGAGAGAAGAAGAGAAGGAGAGGAGAGAGACGAGAAGGAGAGGAGAGAAGACGAGAAGAGGAGAGAAGAGAGAACGAGGAAGTGAAGGAGAACGAAGGAGAAGACGAGAAAGAGGAGAACGAAGGAGGGAAGGAGAACGAAAAAGGGAAGTAGAGGGAGATGGAGAGAAGAAGAGAAGAGAATGAGAAGAAGATGGAGAGAAGACGAGAAGAAGAGAAGGAGAGCGAGATGGAAAAAGAAGAGAATGGAAGATAAGGGGAAAGAGAGATGGAGAGAAGGAGAGAAGAGAAGGAATGGGAGAGAAGAAGAGACGATCAGGGAGATGGAGAGATGGAGAGAAAAGGAGAAGGAGAAAAAAAGGGAGATAGAGAAAGGAAGAGGAATGGGGATAACGAGAAGGAGAGATGGAAGGAGATGAAGAGAAGAGAAGGAGAGACAGAGACAGAAAAGAAGGAACGTGGGAGTTAGAGGGAAGAATAAAGAGAGATAGAGGGAGGAGAGAAGGAGAAAAATCGATGAAGTAGAAGGGGGTGGAGGAGAGAAAGGAACGAAGGAAGAATAATGAATAACAAAGAAAGAGAGAATAAAAGAGATGAAACAAACAAACAAGATGAAAGTAGAAGAGAGAAAGTAACCGATAACAAGTGGAGATAAAGTACGAAAATATAATAAAAAAGGAACATAGCAAAATCGAAGAGAAAAGAGAATAAGAGAGAAATGAAGAATAATATGATAAACCGGAGAACAAATGAAGGAAAAAAGGAAGTAAAAAAAAATCCAAAAAATTTCAATAATTTTTTTTTTCTGTGAATTTTCTAAAGCGAAGAAGAAAAATTAAAATCAAAATTAATTAAGAAAGAAAGAAAGAAAAATAAATAAATAAAGATAAATTAAGAAGCAAAGAAAGAAAGAAAAAAAAAGAAAAAATTGTTGACAGTGATTAATTATTTTCGTAATTGATCGAAAACAAAATTTGGCAACTGTGATTTCTGGCAACAGTGATAATTAAATAGATCTGATTTGGCAACACTGAAAAAAATGATGTTTTGAGCTGACAACAGTGAAAAAAATGATGTTTTGAGCTGACAACAGTGAAAAAAATGATGTTTTGAGCTGACAACAGTGAAAAAAATGTTTGAGCTGACAAACTGAAAAAATGTTTTGAGCTGACAACAGTGAAAAAATAATTTTGAGCTGACAACAGTGCTGACAACAGTGAAAAAAATGATATTTTGAGTTGACATCAGTGAAAAAATAATGTTTTGAACTGACAACACTGAAAAATTTGATGTTTTGAGCTGACAACACTGAAAAAATGATGTTTTGAACTGACAACAGTGAAAAATAATCGATTTGAGCTGACAACAGTGAAAAAATTGATGTTTTGAGCTGACAACAGTGAAAAAATAATCGATTTGAGCTGACAACAGTGAAAAAATAATCGATTTGAGCTGACAACAGTGAAAAAATAATCGATTTGAGCTGACAACAGTGAAAAAATTGATGTTTTGAGCTGACAACACTGAAAAATTTGATGTTTGAGCTGACAACAGTGAAAAAATAATCAATTTGAGCTGACAACAGTGAAAAAAATGATATTTTGAGTTGACATCAGTGAAAAAATAATGTTTTGAACTGACAACACTGAAAAATTGATGTTTTGAGCTGACACTGACAGCTGACAACAGCTGTTGATTGAGCTGACAACTGAGCTGACAACAGTGAAAAAATAATCAATTTGAGCTGACAACAGTGAAAAAAATGATATTTTGAGTTGACATCAGTGAGAAAATTAATGTTCTGAGCTGACAACACTGAAAAAATTCCAAGATCTTAAACTGGCAACAGTGACATCTACAAAAAAGTGAAATTCTAAAAAAATATATAATTTAGAAAATATATAAATTACGAAGATTATTTTTTTTTCTAAAACAATATAATTGGGGAAAAAAAAATATATATGAAGAAATTTTCAAACTTTTTCAAACGGAAAATTAATTAGTGAATTTTGTTAATTGTGAAAAATGGTGAAAAATCTATTAAATGTCAACGATTTTTAGTGAAAAATTGTAATATAAAATTTATTTAGAAAATTTGTTATAAGATTTGCAGTGAAAATTAAATGAAAAAAAAAATCCGTAAAATTATTTAAAATTTGCAGTGAAAATTCGCAATTAAATTTTTTTTTCCCAAATTAAAGAAAATTTACAATGAAAAAAAAATGTAGATTTGCAACGAAAACTTTGCAATTCAGGAAAATTTAATTGTCTGAGATTTGCAATAAATTACAAAATAATAATTTGCAATAAAAGAGAGATTTGTAATAATAATTTGAAATAAAATGATAATTATAATTTGCATTAAATGATAATCATAATTTGCAATAAAAGAAAAAATTGCAATAAAAGAAAAAATTGCAATAAAAGAATAATTTGCAATAAAAGAACAAATTGCAATAAAATGATAATAATTTGCAATAAAAGAAATAAAAGAATAATTTGCAATATAAATAAAAAAAATGCCAATAAAGAAAAAATTATAAAAGAATTAATTTGCAGAAAAAAAAATCAATTATGAAATTATGAAAATGTTTTACTTCTTCAAAAAACAAGAAAATAATTTTCCTTCAAATTGTTCCTCCTTAATTAGATTCTTAATTACTTCTAATTATCTTTGCACTTCTTCTTAATTACTTTATGATTATCTTATCATTGAGATATTCTTAATTACTTTCTAATTATCTTTTAATTATCCACATATTTTGGATATTCTCTCTTAATTATCCTTAATTATCTTTTAATTATCCACATATTTTGGATATTCTCTCTTAATTATCCTTAATTATCTTTTAATTATCCACATATTTAGGATATTCTTTCTTAATTATCCTTAATTATCTTTTAATTATCCACATATTTTGGATATTCTCTCTTAATTATCCTTAATTATCTTTTGATTATCCTTCTTTTTGGGAATTTTTCTTAATTACCTTTTATCCTTCCGTTTATTCTCTCTTATTCATCTCCTCGTTTCCCTTTCTTAATTATCTTTGATCCTTCCAATTAGACATTCTTTCTTGTTATCCTAATTACTCTTTCTTAATTGCTTTCTATTCTTCGTTACTTATCCCTAATTATCTCTTAATTACTTTTTCTTAATTACTTTTTATCCTTCTTTAATTATCCCTTAATTATCCATAATCATCTAATTATTCTTTCTTCGCTTTATCTCTTAATTACTTTACTTTCTATTCTTCGTTAATTATCCCTAATTATCTCTCAATTACTTTCTTAATTACTTTTTATCCTTCGTTAATTATCCCTTAATTATCCCTTAATTATCCATAATCATTTCCTAATTACTTTCTATTCTTCGTTAATTATCCCTAATTATCTCTTTTTTCTATCTCGTTAATTATCCCTAATTATCTCTTAATTACTTTTCCTTAATTAATTATTCTTCCTCCCTAATTATCTCTTTCCTTAATCATTTCCTATTACTTTTTAATTTTTTCCTTAATTACTTTCTATTCTTCGTTAATTATCCCTAATTATCTCTTAATTACTTTTCCTTAATTGCCCTTCTTAGCCACTCTTAGACAATTAGCGTGATACATTATTATCCTTTGGGTAAATAGGTTTAATTAGTCTTTAATTAATAGGCTTAATGAGGTGTAATTAAGCATTCAGTATTCCAGTAAATATTTATGGTAATTAGACATTATATTTAATTATTTTTCTCCATAATCTTGTGTATAATTTTTTTTTTTTTTTTTTTTTAAAAATTGTATTTCTGATTTTTTTTTCGGTATTTTTATTGATGATATAAATAACAATTATATAATTCTTATCAGTTATATATAATTTTTATATATCTTCTTAATTATTAAGGTTATTATTCATGTATTATTATAATTTAAGTAACGAGAATAATTAATAAAAGTAATAATAATATCATTATTATAATTGTATTTTTTAATTATTAAAGTTATCATTATTATTATAATCATAATTAATGTAAGTAACGAGAATGATAATAAAGATAATGATGATAATGATGATAATGATAATAATAATGATAATGGTAATAGTAATAATAATGATTTTAATGACATTTTTTTTTCAATAATAGCAAAATAATTGTAATTCAAGTCCTATATATGTATATTTTATTGTATAAAACAATTATTTTTAATTATGGAGATTTATACCACTGGAGAAAATAAAGATATATGGTGTATATATATATATTTTTTATTATCCTCTAAATTCATTATATTTTCTCTCTATCTATTTATCTATCTCATTCTCTTCTTTGTCTCTCTGTTTGTTTGTCTCTATCTTTATCTATGTATCTTTATCAATCTGTTTTAGTCTCTCTGTCTCTTTCTGTCTGTCTGTCTGTCTCTCTCTCTCTCATTCTCCTCTCTCTTTTTCTTTATCTCTCTGTGTTTCACTCTCTTTCTCTCTTCCCCCCTCTCTTTTTCTTTCTCTCTCTGTGTTTCACTCTCTCTCTTTCTCTCTCCCTCCCCCCCTCTCTCTTATCCCCCCTCTCTCCCTCCCTCCCTCTCTCTTTTTCTTTCTCTCTGTGTTTCACTCTCTCTCCCTCTCTCTCTCTTATTCTCCTCTCTCTCTCCTATCCCCCCCTTCTATCTCTGTCTCTCATATTCCCCCTCCCTTCTCTCTCTGTGTCTCCCACTCTCTCTGGTTTACTCTATCTACCTCCCTCCTTCCCTCTCCCCTTTTTCTCTCTCTTTCTATCTTCCCCCACCCACCCCTCCTTTCTCTCTATCTCTCTCTCTTTCTCTCTATATCTTCCCCCCGTTCTCTCTCTCTCTCTTCTATCTTTCTCTCTCCCCCCTCCTCTCTCTCTCTCTCTCTCTTTCTCTCTCCCCCCTCCCACCCCCTTCTCTATCTCTCTATTTTCTCTCTCTCTATCTGGCCCCCCTTCTCTCTCTCTCTCTCTCTCTTTCTCTCCCCCCCTCTCTCTCTCTCTCTCTTTCTCTCTCCCCCCTCCCCCCCCCTTCTCTCTATCTCTCTATTTCTCTCTCTCTATCTGGCCCCCCTTCTCACTCTCTCTCTTCTCTCTCTCTCCCTCCCCCCTCTCTCTCTTTCTCTCTCTTTATCCCCCCCCCCTCCTCTCTCTCCTCTCCTCCCCCCTCTCCCTTCTCTCTCTCTCTCTGTTTTACTCTCTCTGTCTCCTATCTCTCTCTCTCTATCTGTCTCTCTATGACACCTCTGGTTAAAAAAGATAATAAAAATATGTACATAAATTTTTGAGTTTATGGAAATTTATGAAAATTTATGAAAACTCAAAAACACTTTAAATTTCCAAATAGTTTCCAAAAACGTAGCCGATAATAATAATAATAATAATAATAATAACAATATGAAGATGATAATAATGATATCAGTAATTATGATGATTATCATAGCAATGATGATAACAATGATAATAATAATGATAACGATAATGACATAATAGTAATAGTAATAATGATAATAACAATGATGATGATGATAATGATGATGATAATGATGATAATAATGATGATAATAGTAATATTAAAGATAATGATAATGAAGATAATAATAATAATGATGATGATGATAGTAATAACAGAAATAATGATAATAAAGATATTATTACAATTATCATTATCACCATTAAATGGCAGATAAATAAACAAAAGAAAATAAATTCAATTGAATTAAGTTATCAGATAAAAAAGTTTCAAGTCAAGTTTAAGTTTAAAGTTTAAGTCAAGTTTAAGTTTATAGTTTAAGTCAAGCTTAAGTCATATTCAAGTTTAAACACACACGCACACACACACACAGACACACACACTCTCTTTCACACACACTGTCTTTCATACACACACACACACACACATACACTCACGTGTATGAATGAATATATACTCTCTCTCTCTCTCTCTCTCTCTCTCTTTCTTTCTTCCCCCTATCTCTCTTTCCTTACCTCTCCTCTCTCTCTCTCTCTCTTCTTTTCTTCTCTCTCTCTTTCCTTACTCCTCCTCCTCTCACTCTCCTCTCTCTCTCTCTCTCTCTCTCTCTCTCTCTCTCTCTCTCTCTCCCTCTCTCTCTCTCTCTCTCTCTCTCACACAACACACACAGATTCACACATCACACACACACACACAACACACACACACACACACACACACACACACACACACACACACACACAAGATTCACACATGCGCACACACACACAACACACACACTCACGTACACATACATATATTTATATAAATATAACTCTCTCCCCATCTCCCCTTAAATTTCTCTCTCTCTCTCTCTCTCTCTCTTCTCCCCACCCCCTCTTCTCTTTCTTTCTTTCTCCTTCCTTACCCTCTCTCTCTCTCTCTCTCTGTCTCTCTCTCCTCTCTCTTTCTTCCCACCCCCTCTCTCTTCTTTCTTTTTCTTTCTCCTTCCTGAACCCCCCCCCTCTCTCTCTCCCTTACCTCTCTCTCTCTCTCTCACTCTCTCTCTCTCCTCTCTCTCTCTCCCTCCTCTCTTCTCTCCCTCTCGGTCTTTCTTACCACTCTCTCTCTCTCTATCATTTTCTCTCTATGTATACATATTTATCATATTTCTTAATTTTCTGAATGTTATCATTATCGGTCTGATTACTATTATCATCGCTATTATTATTACGATGATGAATTTCATTATAAACATGATAAGCACGTAAAAATTAAGTAAAAAAAAATGAAGTGGCAACTGCACGTAGTGTTGCAAAGGGGTCGGCCTTGAATTGCCGGGCATTAAAGACCATTTTCCTCTTTAACTGCGAGATGTTTTAACCTTTATAGATCAAGGTGGCGGCGTGGGGGTGGGGGTGAGGTGCTAACTTCTGATTTTTTTTTTTTTTTTGTAATTACTTGTTCTATTTATAGATTTTTTTTTTGAGGGGTGACATATTAGAAAATGAAGTTTATTTCCTCATCTGAAGTGAAAAGTTATCGATAAGATAGAGGAAAAGAATGAAAAGAACTTAAAGAAATAATAACACATTGCGATGAGTTGCCAATTCCTTATTTTTTTTCCCGCAATTAATAATCTTTTACGATGAAAATACATTTTATATCAATTTAATATCATATAATTCCGTTAAATT
>NW_020869316.1:12461-14961 GCF_003789085.1 Penaeus vannamei | reverse complement strand
GTGTGAGCGTGTCTGTCTGTTGGCTGGTTTCTGTGAGTTGTATTCTCTCTCTTTGCTTGTTTTTTTTTCTATATCTCTTTCTTCTACTCTCTTTCTATCTATCTCTGTCTTTCTCTCGTTATCTCTTTTGTCTCTCTCTCTCTGTCTGTCTGTCTGTCTGTCTGTCTGTCTCTCTCTCTCTCTCTCTCTCTCTCTCTCTCTCTCTCTCTCTCTCTCTCTTCTCTCTCTCTCTCTCTCTTCTCTCTCTCTATCTATCTATCTATCTCTATCTCTATCTATCCCAACATCTGCCATTCCATAAATAATTTACAGACTCTGATTTTTCTAGGCTGAAAAAAATAATTCAGTCAACTTCATTCCCCCAACTATAATACAATATTCTTTGACGTCGAAGAGCGCCTGGCCAATTAGCCCTCGCAATTTTACCCCAGGCCAGGTGACTCCCCTGCAACCCCTGTGCAAAGTAGGTGAATGCAACATGTCCAGGTAGGATGTGCTAATCTTACCCTGTCCTGAATCGTCACCCGTAATAAATAAATCGAGTCTGGAGTCTGCAATTGCAATCTTGATCTCCTCTCTATGCTTGAAATTGTAGTCATGTGCAAGGTACATAGAACCATGAACATGTTGAACCCACAAATATTTTTTTTTTACTTTCTCCCGAGAGTATCCTGCTGGCTGTGGATGCTAAGGAACACTCTCCTTATCATAGGTCAAAGAGGGGAATTTTTGATGTTACTTCTGGTAATTGTAAGAATAATGATGTGATTACATTAGTACTTTTGTATCTAGCGACATTTGACAACTCAGGGCGCACTCTCATTGGCTGAGCGTGATGACGTCATTGGCTCCGACCCATTTTTGACCAGGTCAGTCTGTGCGGTGATTTATTTATTTTTTTATTTATTTATTATTTTTATGTTGGACACTTGAAGACCTCCGACGCACGGTCTCTGATCTGCGGGCGAGTGCACCCTGCAGTAGTGCCATGAGCCAGTGACAGTGCTCGTATAAGTCGAGGCTGCTGGTTAAAGATGCTTCTCAATAAAGATATATTGTCTTCTATGGCAAAACACCTTTGTATTATCTGAATATATATTAATTATTCTACGCATTTTTGCAATGGAAGGAAGGGTTCATGGAAAACATTAAGAATAATGAAAGTGTAAGAGAAAGGAAAAAGGTTGATATATATATATATATATATATATATATATATATAGGACTATATAGTATATATATATATATATATATATATATATGTACGTTGTGAGGTGTGTGGTCTGTGTATGGTATGTAAGCCGTTATGTATGCGTGTGTGTAATAAGTAGTATATATAGTATGAATAATATGATAGGGTCAGTATTATATACATAATATATATGTAGTAAGGTATATATATATATACAAGTAATATTACATATATGATATACTATTATATATATTATATATTAGTATAATTATATATATACTATACTATGATCCATGTGCATGGGTGAGGTGTGGTGTGTGGCCGTTGCACGTTGTGCGAGAAGACGCCAGATAATCCAGAGAGGAACAAAGAGAACAACGAAATGATCCATCAAGGCAAAATGCGCCCATCACACTAAAACCTCCTATCTTCTAGCAAAAAATCACGTAGGCAATAATAGTGGAATAATAAAAATCCAATTCAAACAAAAAAAAAAAAAGGAAGCGCTATGCAGCACCAAAGTTGACCGGAAGATCGCCAAATATATCTGTGAGAGATTCTGCCACTCCAATCTGGCGTAATATTCCACGCACTAAATAGACGCACTAAAGTTATATTCAGAAGCTTAACTGATAAAACCGTAGCATTGGAAAGCTTTACAGATCCCTTATATTACAAAGTGATGATATTTTCCACTCCATATATATTTTTTTACCTCTCGTTCAGATTACGCCCGGAGTTTGAATGGAAAAAAGGCAATACATTTTATCCCGCCAATCAAATGCATTCAGTCACGTAGCCCCGTGAAGACAGCATTTTCGAATTCAAAAAAGAAGAGAACCAAATTAGTGGAATAGAAGACAGAGAAAGGAATAACGAAGACTCTATACTGCTGAGAATCGGTAAATATTTTACCTATATATGAAATAAAATAGAAACATGAGTATCATAGTATTCCCACTGGTTATCTGATCGAACATAATTAATGACGAACAAGCTTCAAAAAGAATTGAAGAAAAAGTGATTTGGTTGAGCGCCTTCACCCACAGAGTAGCAATTGGGGTTTTGGTGGTTGAGTACCCCAACAAGATAGGGTTAAGAGGGCGGGAAGGCCGGTTGGAGAGGTTCTTACTGCGTGCTTACTTTAGTTACAGTGACAAATAACGCCGCGGAAACAACAGTGCATCATAATCATGACGGGTTACGTTCCTACAACACTTTTCAGCTTGAAGTTCGTTGTATTGGTTGTTTGAAAAGCCTCGTTGGATTACCACAAGGCTGGTTATTTACCCAAATGGCCCGTTCCTT
>NW_020869316.1:0-10000 GCF_003789085.1 Penaeus vannamei | reverse complement strand
CTATCTATCTATCTATCTATATACATATATACCCATACATATGTATATATAAATCATATATATATATATAATATATATATATATATATATATATATTATATATATATATTGTTATAATATATATATATATATATATATATATAATATCATATACTATTAAATATACATGTATTCTATATAAATCATATATATATATTATATACATATATATTATAATATATATATATATTATAATATATATATATATGTGTGTGTGTGTGTGTGGTGTGTGTGGTGTGTGTGTGTGTGTGTGTGTACATAAATCATATATATATATATATATATATATATATATATATATATATATATATATATATATATAGAGAGAGAGAGAGAGAGAGAGAGAGCGAGAGAGAGAGAGAGAGAGAGAGAGAGAGAGAGAGAGAGAGAGAGAGAGAGAGAGAGAGAGAGAGAGAGAGAGAGAGAGAGAGAGAGAGAGAGAGAGAGAGAGAGAGAGAGAGAGAGAGAGAAGAGAGAGGAGAGAGAGAGAGAGAGAGAGAAGAGAGAGAGAGAGAGAGAGAGGAGAGAGAGAGAGAGAGAGAGAGAGAGAGAAGAGAGAGAGAGAAAGGATCTGCCACATCCCATTAATCTCTACGAAATGTCGCTGATCCACTATTCTTTCTTAGATTCTACTACTTTACTAAAGTACTAAAAGATAACATGCAAAACATAATTAATAAATAAAATATATTAATTATCTTATACAGATATCTTAAAAAGATTAACACACTCAATGCATTTAGGATATAAAAAATAAAAAATAAAATAACCCAAACAGTGCTGGATCCACTCCCGGATGTAAACAAACCATGGCAGACGAACACAAGGCCGGAGAAGCCAGCAAGAGTAAGGAAATATCTCAAAAGAAAGAAGATGATAAATTCAGATATACAGGTGAGTGAATATATGAAAATTCCGAGAAACATGATCGATAGCGTGAGGATAGGAACTCTTGTTGCAAGTGACATGATCAACTTTCATCGGAATACCATTGCGCGAAGATGAGGTCATGTCGTATTTTTCTCATTTCTAAACCTCTAAGTACGCCCAGACCGGCCATGAAGTTAAGTGTGCTCAGGGAGATCGCCTCTTGTGCTTTCAGTCTAACACAGAAGGAGCATAATAATGAGGGAGATTACGATGAATTCCCGTTAGCTTGAGCTCTCATTAATTGGTTGATTGTCATTGCTCTTATTATATTAATCACCCGCGTTATTCCTTCATCGTCTAAAAGTGATTTAGTCCTTTTATTTCTGATTACCGCAATTGATGAAGGCATATTTGGTGAAATTATCTCGTTCTTTATGTTCTTACTTGCTGTTCTCCTTCCATGTTGTATGTACATATGTGCACGTAGGCTTTTGAGGCTGAACGAGTCCTCAGCCTGGAAAGTTATGATATGCATCTTGGAGATGTGTTCTTCCTAAAACTATGCATGCTTTTGTAGTAAATAATGATTCACTGATGATTAGCTAATTGTAATGTGAATGTATTTCGAGTAATTATGGTCATGGAACGGCATTGCCAAATTATTAACATCACCGTCCTACTAAGCTGTTATCAATACTTATCAATATGTCGAGTATTTTTACCTTTAAAGAAAGAAAAAATGTTAATACACTTTAGCATACTGCAGATTAGTTATAGAGAAGTAAGTAATAATGACAAAAAAAATAAATGTGCTAGACATCAAAGGTCATATATCACTTGGTTATAAAGGACATGAAACATGTTGGTAAAATACATGATTGTATTTAACTACTGTAATTTTATGAGATTGTGTGATTATGAATTATATAGAATAAGGATGTCTAGTGCTTATTCTATAAATCATAAAGTAATTATATGAACTGTTTGCTGTTTTCCAACTTTGTAGCTTGCTCTGAATATAATTTGTGTGCTAAATTCATAACTCTTGTTGAAAAGTGGTTTAATTGATTGCCTGTAATGCTGGTTTAAAATACATGGACATTTTATCTTGTGACCTGTATGTTGTCTAATATCTTAAAATTACATTAGGTTTTAATTATGAGAATTGCTGGTATGACATACATGAAGATTTTGTCTGGTACCCATGTTTCATTATATTTAATTTCTGCATGGCTATCAATCATAGATTTGTATCAGTCAGTGTTTGTTGTGTACTTTTTTCATTTACACTTAATCTAAATAAATTTTACGCCTTTACAGCTGCAGCCTTTCTCACGGGCGTTGCTGGGGCATCCATGCTTGGAGGCTTCGGCATGACGTTAGGAATGGCCAAGAAGAAAGACCCGCACATGTTTAACAAGGGCATGATGGGAGCACGGGAATTACACGAGGCAGGTGGAGCCCTAGCCATGAGAGCTTTGGGGTGGGGAACATTTTATGCTGTGACTGGCTTTTCCATCTTCTGCTTCTGTGCATGGAAATTGACGGGTTCGAAGGATGTAAGTTGTGTTTTTGTTATTATATATAAGTGTTTATATGCTTTTTATTTGTTGTGATATTATTTATTGATATTTACTTGGTAGTTGTGCATTATTATTAGTTGATATTTACTCATCACTGACACATTAAACTCTTCTCTCTCTAAAAGCTACAAGACTTCCGGATGAAGGCAGGAAGTATACTCCCCAGAATACCTAAAAATAATCCGCCTCAGAGTAGAACAGAATTTGAAGGACTGACGGACCTCCTACAGTACTTAATTAATGAAGACGAAAGAAAGAAACAGGAACAGATGAAAACAAAACTGGCGGGACCAGATTAAGATTATTTGCATTTATGTTTTTGGCCCAAATGGTTGTACTGTATGTTGTAAATAATATACTTTAATTTATCATTATTGTTTTTTGTCTTTCAAAAGTCTGTAAATCTTTTTTTTATATTAAACAAATATATAAAGGAATTTGAAACTTTTTTTTGTTTGATTTAATTTTCTATAAGTAAATATGTGGTCATTTTAATCTTTTAAAAGGCTATGATAATGGGAAGTCATTACAATAATTCCATAAATAGAAAAGTAGAATTTAGATGTCACATTACAAATATGTAAATATTAAGAGAGAACATGAAAAGTAATGAAAGGAATGTGAGAATTCTACATTATTATATTAAACTAATTATTTACTCACTCAGGAGAATAGTTACAAAATAAGTAACTTATACATTGTTGTTAATCATTTCCACTCATTGGAGTATTTCACAAAAAAGAATAATAGATGATTAAATATAATGTTTTTAACAAAAGGAACCTTAAAAAATGTCATAAATTTATTAGAATCTTTTCTAAAGATTACATATTTAAAGATAAAAGATTAAGTAAAACAGATAAAAGTTCATTACATTATAACAATTTTCAATATCAACAGTCATTGGATAAGAGTATCATGACTTGTTTGTATATTGAAAATTTTCTGCCGCATCAACATCTGAGGTCATTAGTGGCTGATTCAAAATAGTGATAGGGTGATGTTTGGGGGTAAAGTACTGAATTGAAAAAAAAAAAAAAAAAAAAAAAAAAAAAAAAAAAAAGATTAGGACAAAATATGTTAGATGTCTAGTTAGAGCGCTATAGGTTAGTTTGGTAATGAAAATTGGTAAAGAAGGAAGAGCAAAGGAAATATGAAGGACTGACACAAAGCCAGCCTTTCTTCCTTTCAGCACAGCTCTCATGCTTTAGGATGCGGATAGAAGGGGATGAAGAGAAAGAAAAAGAAAGGGGGTAAAGAAAAGACCTTGCAAAATTTATTGAGGTGAGGACTAAGGTCCCAGGTAAGGTGTAATCCCCCACATTGGGCTTGTCTCTGTCTCCTAAGCCCCCTAGTGACAACACTGAGCAAGGCAGTGGGGGGGGGGCAGGGGGTAGTATTGTGAAAGTGCAGGAAATTAGTACAATCGTTCAAGGCCTGCATGCATATAGTAGTAGTAATTGTAATTTGCTATAGTTATACTTCTAGCTGTAGTAGTTGTGATGATGATAGTAGTAGTAGTAGTAAGTAAGTAAGTAAGTAGTAGTAGTAAGTAAGTAAGTAAGTAAGTAAGTAAGTAAGTAAGTAAGTAAGTAAGTAAGTAAGTAGTAGTAGTACTAGCATTAATAGTAGTAGTACTAGCACTAATAGTAGTAGTACTACTACTATTGAACATCTTGGGAAATCCCAAAATGATAAAAACAGGATTAAAAAGGAGTGGTAGTGGTATCTTGGGGAGATCTCGAACATGTGACAAACAGGATTAAAAAGGAAACACAAGTCCTCCTTTTCACTTTAATTTTTAACAAGAATGTAAAACATGTTTTAGACTGTGAATAAATAAAAAACAATAAATAATGCATATATACAAAGGCACTGGAATCACAGAGGACACCATTACAGCACTGTAACACTTTAATAGCCAAGCCCAATACTTGTATCTTAATTTTTAATACAAGCTTGTACAAAAAAATAATGCCAGTGATTATGAAACACTATAATTATAATTTATTTATAAATATATATATATATATATATTTATATATAAATATATAATATATATATATATTATATATATATATATATATATATATATATATATATATATATATTATATATTTATATATATATATATATATATATAAATTATATATATATATATTATATATATATATATATATATATATATATATATATATATATATATAATACATATATATAGCTTCTTTTTACTTTTATATATTTTTCTTCTTTAAATGGTGCAAAATCATGACTTTGTTTTCCTTTTGACTTTTAAATTTCATTACAAATGCATGCACATACACTTTGGTATTCCATTCCAAATACATCTCTGAAAAATGGATCCAATAATGCATTGAAGACAAACACATTTAACAGCCATAGCACTAGGAAAGGTTGGCGCACATGGCTGTATGCATGCGCGGACACAAACACACCTTATAAAAATGTACTCTGATGTACACAGGCAGACCAACATACACGCAAACATGCACCTCAGATACGCAGATGTATGTCAAACCGGTTAGAGAGACCTGCACCCTTTGAATCCTCTTTTCTGCCTTTCACTTAGACGTCTCAATGATACAGTCACTTAAAAAGCCTTTCAAAATTAAATGACAAACTGATACACTGCAATAGAATTATATAAGTGCAACACAAGGATATAGCTGCTATCAGACAGGAATCTATTCTGTCCTTCCCAGAATGTCGTTAAAACAATATGATTGATCTAAAACATGAGCATAATGCAAGGATTATAGTAGTGGTGAAAAAAAAAACGTTACTAAATGCATATTCACTGCTTATAGAGTAGTAATGTAATATTACTTGTCACATAAGAACATAAAAACTTGGTGATAGTACAGAGTAAACATGATAATTAACTAGAGTTTGTCATAACAAGTCATACCATTACCTTTCAAGTTTATTACTCTCTTCTGTTTTAGACAACTGGAATGACTTGGGTATAGGCTTATACTAATTTAAGAAAATCTTGTTTTCCTTTTATTTTCCTCTCTCGCGCTGCAAGATTTTAATAGAATCTGGTGTTTCCACAGGATGAAAAATATTAATTAGTCAATTTTTATTTTACTGTCCGGATCAATTGTAAGAGAATGCAGCTAGTACAGTATTCTTTTGGAATGTTTCAACACTGACAGTAGTTCTATGATAATCTGAATAATTATGAGATTACTACAAGTGTAAAAAGAACACACATACACATACATTTACTAACAGACAAATACAGACATGCACACATGCACTCAATCATAGCACTAAATCTAATATTAAAACATTCTGCACGTTTTCACTGGCATTCCCAAACTTGATAGTCACAAAGATGATACATAAAATTTAATAGATTTCTGTAAAGTCCATTTTACATTTTACATGAGGTAAATAAATAAATATATCAAATACAAACTCAACTAAACAATACAAACACACTTTAGTAAACACTTTGTCAATTACATAATCTACAACCAATTTTGTGGTAACATAAAATACTTAATTATTAACAAAGCTGGAGAATGCTGACAAAAAGAAAGTACAGCCATAAACTTGTAATTTCCCAACACGAAGAAAGATAATAATCGTAATCCTCACTAGAGAGGCCACACTAGTTCATTATACTTGCCTCAACTAAACTCATATTTACAATCATGTAGCCGATACTTGATGATGAACATTATACTTATCTTGGCAGAAGGAAAGAATGAGGGAGAATTAATTAGTTCTGAGAGACTCCATACAACTGATATACCAACAAGAATGCTCACTGATTATATTTTTCTATGCAAATAATTTGCATTCACACTTAGTGGTACAAAACCTCCAATAGTTGAAATAAAATACCATATTTGACAAACATACAAATAACCCACTGACACTGGGATGACATGTATATAAGTCGGTCCTGCAATAATCTATTTTGTTTACAAACAGATGGCTCCAGAGAATCCTTGGTCACCTAGGAGTTTAATACTAGGCGCATCTCATCTCACCCTGTTCTTTGAATTTTCATTCTCATTTCTATTAATAGTACTTTTTACATCATTATAATAATATCAAAGCCATTAATAATGATAATAATAATAAAGATAATAATAATAATACTAACATTGATTATAATAATATCAGAAATATATTTCTTTCTCAAAAGTTCAAGGTATGGGGTAAACAGGTGAGGTCGGGAAAGCCTGATGATTGACTCCTTTGTGACTAAGTGCTTGTGAAAAATTATGTGAAGACGACTGACAAAAAACTACACTGCATACACCCAGTGCTAATGGATTAAGTATTTCAAGACAAAAACACTGGCTCTATAAAATGGACATCCACTGGTTTCTTGGTAATAAACAATGAAAATATAAAAAAAATCCGGAAAATAAGAGCAAAATGAAAACTTAACGAGACAAAATGCTTTTAATTCCCCATATCTGCAAGAACCATTGAATGCTGTCTGTTGCAACATGAACAATATAATTTTTTTTTCTATACTAAAAAATACTAAAAGATGAAGGCTACAGGTAGCAATTCCCTTTATCTTAATTTATATATATATATTATATATATATATATATATATATATATATAATATATATATATATATTATATATATATATTATTATATATATATATAATATATATATTATATATAATTATATGTATATAATATATATAATATATATTATATATATATATATATATATATATATTATATATATATATAATATATAATATATATATATATATAATATATATATATTATATATATATATTATATTATATATATATTATATAAAAGTATAAATGCACCTAACCCTGTGGTACTTCTTGACAGCATGAAAATACCTTTTGAAACAATGGCTGTTTCTAAATACTTTTGACAACTTCATGGAGACGAATCATGTCACTTTAATGCTGTAACTTTTGGAGATTACCTAATTACCTTGTGTAAGGTTATATATCTTAAAACTAATTCCCTTTGTTAACCCCATAGCTTTTCTCTGCTTTACCCTATTCATAAAAAGATGAAGAGAAAGAAATAACCTAACATGACAGACGTTATAGCTACGAGTGCACATTGTCATAATATTTTATGTTGCTCTAGTTTGGATATTACACCAACTGGCTTGTAAGTCTTTACAGAAAAATCAACTTCATTCATAACTTAAAGAATTGGTTTCTTAAAAATTTGTATTGAATCTCTGAAGCCGTTTACATGCCTCCTTACACATTTTCATTATAATTTCTAAAAAATTCCATGTAGATGAAATTCAGAATCTTGCCATAAACTCCACAAAACGCAATTAAAAAGTACAATATTAAAAGGCACCCTACAACTGCATAGTCACTGACATAAAAGTCAATGAAAATTCTCATTTTGAGTCTTTTTGGAATTGTAAGAGATAGAAGTTACTAATATTCCAAGAATCTACAAATAAAAAATAAAATAAAATACTGGTAATACGGTTATATCTATTACTGCATTATACAGGGAAAAACATCCATAACCTTTAGCTATGATTACCTACTTTCTCTATATATTTACACTGCATTTACAATGCAGTTATGATCACATCTTCCAATTAAATGAATTAATAAATCAATAAACATTAGAAAATACAGTCGTTTCAAACAAAAATAATAAAACTTTGTCAAACCACTTGTGCTTTCAATATGAAGCCTACGGGATTCTCACATGCATCACTACGTAAGTAATGACAGCTTCGCCCTACTGGTCCTTCAAGTCCATTGCAATAATAGTGCTGTAAACACTTCTATGCTTTTGGCTCATCATGGGTTTAGGGGCACCTGGAAAGGATCAATTTGCATGGTTAGTGAGGCTGTAGTTACAAGTGGAGAGATTCATGAATATATATCAAATATTTGGAAACAAATAAATATGGCTATTCTCTAATTGGTTTAACCGTCTTTTTTTCATTATCATATATATATGCCCATATGCTTCTAACAGTGATATAAAGATATATGCATGATGACATAAACAATAAACAGAGACACAAACAGAAGAAAAGAGACTGAAAAACAGACCTATTGACAGAGAAATCTTACTTTGTCAGGAAGAGGTGCTGC
Organism: Penaeus vannamei; assembly: GCF_003789085.1. Classification (NCBI taxonomy): domain Eukaryota; kingdom Metazoa; phylum Arthropoda; class Malacostraca; order Decapoda; family Penaeidae; genus Penaeus; species Penaeus vannamei. Next base: position 1,388 of record NW_020869316.1, on the reverse strand, counting down.
CTTGGTACGTGTCGAGCAGCGCTTCCCACAAAGGAAGTAAAACAGGAGGCCAATCATCATAACGCAGAGAAGACACGTGGTATACAGAATGTGTACCTGAATCAAAGTTACATCTCCCTGGAAGGTTCAAGATATGCATTATCATTAAATCAAATTAACCAACATTTTTTCTGCTGCAACTACCAATACTATGAGCCATTATCATTACACAAACAAAAAGTATCCTGGTTTCTCAAGCAAACACCCAATGAAAAAAGCTGGAAAAAAGGAAAAAGGTAACTTCTTTCTAAAATAGCAGTGAGCATAAAATGTACTCTTGCAATGCAGAATACAGAAACAAAAACAAAAACATGAATAGGAAAAAATACCTCTGTGAGATAAACATTCAGTTCGTGCTGTGGAGCGACACTGAGACTTCCCACGGTGCCATTCATGCACCATTCATCCTCTTCCAGCACTAACCAGGGCTGGGCTAAGAACACCTCATTTGTCTTTGGTTCCTGAAAGAAAAGGGAGACATCTATAAATAATGACTTTCCAGTATTGTAATCTAAATATGGGACTAAGAATTTTTCTTTTTATAGATTTGTTTAGTTGTAAAGCGCACTCATTTAGTTTTTCTTGTGAGTATTTTCTTAGACTTACATTCCTAAATCAAAACAATCCATCAAAACCACAGAATACAATCTCTCCAAGCCCCAATAACAAAAAATTTCAACAAGAACTCAAAGGAACAGTAATGGCTTTGAGCCCTACCTTTACTGGTGTGCAAGTTGGAGGGGTCTGAGGAGAGTTGGGCAGCAAGTGGGCTGGGCCGGAGAGGGTCATGCACGCAGTCCAGTTTTTGGAGATTTGCCTTGCCAAGTCTATGGTTACTTCCAAGAAACTCTTGTCTCCTAGAAGAAAAATTTGTCTGCTAGTTATCATTAAACTATCTATGAATATATGTTGTTTCATAGGATAATGTATGATGACCTTGTGGACAGCTGGAAAAGTTATTTCTCTTGAAAGGGATTCTTAAACTACTTCAACTCTTGATGAAAAGGTTCTGCCAAATTCAACCCCCCTCCTTACTCTTGAATCCAAAGAACTTGGCCCCCACGAGGGAGTGCAAAGTAAGCCCCTCGAGGCTGACCCCTTTCCTCTGCACCTGGACATCTGCCAAAATACTGATGGTCACATTGGCTTCGGTATCATTGCCCCGGGCATCAGTTGCCATCAGCAGAGAATTTGATGTGGTTGTGGTGGTGAGGCTGGCAGATGCCAGCTCGCGTCTGGCTCTTGTCCGTAGCACAGCCTCATCAGGAGACTGTGGTGAAGGAAAGCATACCTCCATGTCTGAGAGTGTTGTGAAGAAACTGTTCCAATCCTGAGAAGAAGAAAAAAGA
>NW_020869315.1:979377-994799 GCF_003789085.1 Penaeus vannamei | reverse complement strand
ACTAACATCACATAAAATAGTAGTTAAGGGTCATTAATAGCTAAACAGCCAAATACCCAATATGGTCTCTAATCCCCAGGTAATCTCAATGACCCACATATGATAATGATAACACATGACAATGATGTATAACAATGATGATAATGATTACCCGTCAATCTCCAAGTGGACTGACCACAATGACCCGCTAAAATACGGCATCGGGCAGTGATAATGATTAATACCTGATAACAATACAACGACGCAGTCTTAACGCATTCAACATGATAATGATAATATGATAATTACTAATAACAATAATACACAACAATAATGATAATAAAAAACAACAACAATAATAAAAAGGAACGAAGTGAAAAAAGAACAAAAACAGAAAGAAGACGAACAATATGATAAGAAACAAACAGACGGAGAACAAAAACAACGAAATAAGAAGACGAACAATACGAATTAAGAAACAAAACAAGAGAAGCAGCATATTCCTGGCATAGAAAAGACGTGGAGGCATAATGGCAAGAACGAGAGGGCGGCACCAGCGATCAATTTCCAGGAAGAGAAACTCGGTGTCAGAGAGATATGTGAGAATGCAGATCGCAGAAGGAAGAGAGAGGAGGAGAGAGGAGGGAGAGAGAGAAAGAGAGAGATGGAGGGAAGGGGAAGGAGGGAGGTGAGGGAGAGAGGAAGAAAAAGGAGATGAGAGGGAGAGAGGGAGAGGGGGAGGAGAGGGATGGAAAGGAGGGTGGGAGGAAGGGAAGAAGGAAGGGAGAGGTGGATGAAGGAGATGGAGAGGAGGGAGAGGGAGGGAGGGGAGAGGAGAGGAGAGGGATGGAATGTGAGGGAGGGAGAAGGAGAGAGAGAGAGAGAGATACAACACAGAAAAATAACCATTCGTTATCAAATATTAGAAAAGAATAATAAAAAAAAACAACTCTCTTTCTCTCTCTCTCTTACTCTACATTTCCTCTTAATTCCTCGTACGTGACAGACTTACGTAAAGAGGCACGCAAGGAGGGAGAAGTGAGGAAGGAGAGGGAGAGGGGGAGAGAGAGGGAGAGAGGTGGGGGAGAGAGGAAGAGAGAGGGGAGGGAGAGAGGTGGGTGGAGAGAGGAGAGAGAAGGTGGGAAGGGGAAGGGAGGAAGAGGGAGAGAGGGAGAGAGAGGAGAGAGGTGGATGGGGAGAGAGGGAGAGAGGGGAAGAGGTGTGGGGGGGGGGGAAGGGAGGAGGGGGTCTCTGTCAATCACGAAATATCTAGTTTAGGACCTCTTCTCGATTACCTTTTGTCGGGCGCTGCTTCCCACACGCGAGTTGCAGTGTGTTGTGCTTCCTGTTGCATGCGTGGTATGTAGGCTGAGGGTAGGTGTGTGTGAGTGTTTTCTTTTGTATTTTGTCTTTGTTTGTTTGTTTGTTTGTGTATGGTGCGTACGTGAATTAACACTTTTCAAAAAGATGAAAAAAGTCTCCCACGCACGCATACACGCAAACACACACACACACACACACACAAGCACCTTACACACACACACACACAAACACCCCTACAACACACACACACAAACACCCCTACACACACCACACACACACACAAACACTCCACACACACACACACTTACACATATACCCCTGTCAGGACTGGTCTTCCCTGAGGCGCTCTGAACGGCCATAAGCTCAACGTAATTCTTCCCTTCGGACTCTGAGAAGCCGTTGAGAGTCCTTCTGGAATATGAGATTAAGAGGGAAAAAAGGTGAGGGAGAGGACGGAGTGGGAAGGGGAAAGCGCGGAGTGCGGAGTGGAGAGGGGGGAGGGGGGGGGGGGGGGAGGGGGGAGGAGAGGGGAGGGGGGAGGGGGAGGGGAGGGAGGGGGAGGAGCAGGAAGAGGGGAGGAGGTGGGGGGGAGGGGGGGAGGGAGGGGAGGGGAGGGGAGAGGGGAGAGGAGGGAGAGGGGAGGTGGAGGGGAGAGGGGGGGGGAGGAAGGGAAGGAAGGGGAGAAGGTAGGGAAAGGGAGGGAGGGCGATGGGAAGGGGTGAGAGGGAGGAGGGGTGAAGGGAGAGAGGAAGAGGTTCTCAAGTATGTTTCGGAAGCAGATTCAGAGAGCAAGGCCGCCCAACAGTGAATAACAGCCGAGGAGGAAGGATGGAAGTGGAAGTCAGCCTACAGTGTGCGTGCGTGTGTGTGTGTGGTGTGTGTGAGTGTGTGTGTGTGTGTTGTGTGTGTGTTGTGTGTGTGTGTTGTGTGTGTGCGTGTGCGTGTGCGTGTGTGCGTGTGTGTGTGCGTGTGTGTGTGTGTGTGTTGTGTAGTGTGTGCGTGTTGTGTGCGTGTGTTGCTGTGCGTGTGCGTGTGCGTGTGCGTGTTGCTGTGCGTGTGCGTGTGTCGAGGAAGTTCCATAAACAGTGAAAAATATTCATCTAAAAACAAAAACCAAAAATTCCTTTCTACAGTGAGACGCCTTTCACCCAAACCACTAAAAAGAAAAGAAAAGAAAACAAAAAAAAACAACCAGCAGTGAAATAAGTCTATCTACCTATCTAAAAAGGTCATTTCTGTCTGCAATGAAAGGCCACTCTGCCTGTCTAGAGAGAAGATGAAACGGAAATGAGATTAAGAGAAAAGAGACCTTACTGAGAATATTATATCATTGCCTTTGGGTCTTAAAGGTTAAACCTGATATAAAAACTACAGCCTTGTGTGTCGTTCTCTCCAGACAACGTGTAACGGCGTAGTTCGATCCGATAGCAAAAAAAAAAAAAAAAAAAAAAGAAAGAAAAGAAGAAGAAGAAGAAGATAAAGACAACGAAGAGAAAAAGAAGAAGAAGAAAAAAAAAACGTGTATTTTCTTGTCTTTATGGACGGGAAGTTTGGCTAGTTGGATATGTGTATGGTTATCTAAACTATATGTCTGTCTGTCTATTTTATACAACTTTCCTTCCTTCAAAAATCGTGTCTGTCTTTACTCCGATGCACAAATATACATATAAAGATATACATAAACAATCTTAGTGTCTCTCCGCTTCCTTCTCTCTCTCGTTCTCTTTCTTTCATTCCTTTTCTTTCTCTCTTCTCTCCTCTCCCCCCTTTCTCTTTTTCTCTCCTCTCCTCTCTCTCCAATACATTTACATAATAGCAGCTGATGCTAGCTCTTTCTCCCAATCTCCTAGTTACGGGGATAATAATGGTAATCAGAGATCGGTGGACATCCTCTTGGAATACTAAAAAATGCGAGACAATAATACTCTCTTATGAAACTGTAACCGACCCTCCATCCCTTTAAGTAAAACGGATTCGCTCTAAAGATACTGAAGGGACACTGTGAGACCTCCGTGTTTATGCGGAGTCGGTGTCTCGTCTTCTTATGTCTGGCAGATTTTTTTTCTTTTTTATTTTATTCTTATTCTTTATATAATTTTTATTTTTTATTCTTATTTTTTTATTTCTTTTTAATTTTTTCATTCTTATTTTTTATTCTTTATTCTTTTATATCATTTTATATTCTTTATTCTTATTTTTTCATTTTTTATTCTTTTATTTCTTTTTATCTTGCATTCGTGTAGGTTCTGCGAGAGAGACATTTGTAAAGGTTGGAGGTCTTGCTTCTTATGTTCCGGTTTTATCCCGATCTTTCTGCGGTTGCGAACACAAGGGGCTTAAGAATACAACATAGCACATAAAACCTACATAAAAAAAAAAATGCAAAAACACACACCTACACAAATACACGCACGCATACAATCATCGCCTCTTGCACACACAACACAAAATCCACACCATAACTACGTATACATGTGCTAAACACACACAAACACACACACACACACACACACACACACACACACACACACACACACACACACACACGCACACACACACACACACACACACACACACACACACACACACACACACACACACACACACACACACCACGCCCGTCCACTCTCCTCCCTCCTAACAACCAAAGTAAATGAAATGAAATGAATGCTTAAGCTTTGTTCCATTCCGTCCAGTTGATGAAATAGCTAGCTTAGCTCATCGTCTCTCTCTCTCTCTCTTTCCCTCCTTCTCTTCTCTCTCTCTCTTTTCACTCCGTCTTCTCTCTCTCATTCTCTTCTTTCACTCCATCTCTCTCTCTTTCACTCCGTCTCTCTCGCTCTCTCTTTCACTCCATCTCTCTCTCTCTCTTTCACTCCTCTCTTCTCTCTCTCTTTCTTCCCCCTCCCTCCTCCTCCCTCTCTCTCTCTCTCCCCTCCCTCCCTCCTCCTCCCCCCCTCTCTCTCCTCCCCTCCTCTCTCTCTCTCTCCCTCCCCCCTCCCCATGACCGCCTCATTCTGACGTCGGGCAGCTGACGTCAGTGAACCCCTAGGGAAGGGAGGCTCTGGGGAAAATTAGTGAATGAGAAGGGGAGGCTCCTGCAAGGCCAAGGGCGTCACCACGGGGGGGGACGGGGAGGAGGGGGGGGGCGAGGACGGGGAAGGGGCAGGCGAGGATGGGGGGGGGATAGGAACTGGCCATCCTACGGCATCCTCCCACGGCTTAGTGCGCTCGCTCCTTCTGTACTTCCACACTTGGGGATGGGACCAGTTGGACGGGAATGTGCACATACATGTAAGTGTGCGTGTGCGTGTGTGTATACATACATAAATGCATAAGTACCACACACACCACACACACACACACACACACACACACACACACACATATATATATATATATATATATATATATATTATATATATATATATATATATGTGTGTGTGTGTGTGTGTGTGTGTGTGTGTATACACAGTACATATATATACACACATATATATGCACATAACATTTAGAGGTCTTCACATTTTTTACATCTAGCTATGCCTAATTTCTTTATCTCTATCTCTCTACAATTATCTACCTATTTGTCTATACATGGATCTACCCATTGCCTCAATAAAACGGAGCTCCAATCGTTTTCCAACAAGAGTTTTCACCCCCCCCCATTTCCCTAGTCAAAGATACCCCAGGTTTTGAAAACAGTTATTTACTGAAAGATAAAATTACCTGTTTAGATCTTTTTTTGTTTTCATATTTACAAAACGATTAACCTGGACTAGGCGTTTGAAAAGAATTAATTTGTTGCATCCGTTGAATAATTGGATTTGGATAGAACTTAGGAAACGGGAGAGACATTTGCATATATTGGTTTAAATAGAACATTTTGAAAGGGTAAAGGTGGAGTAGGAGTGACATTCAACTCCACGGGGAGTAAGTTCTCGGAAAAAAATATCATAAATGCAAACTCGTAGGAGAGTGGGTCAGGGGATGGGGGAGGGGGGAGGTAAGGATGCGAAGGAGGGAGATAGGAGATAAAAAAAAGGAAAATGGGAAGAGCAGGAAGGGTGGATGAAAGGATTAACAGCAGGATGGAGAGGGAGACTGCAGAATAATCTTTATACATTTGCAGGATTACTACCGGGTATCAGCGAGCATTCCTTCGCTGTTTATCTTTGCGATGGTGAGGGATCATGTGTGTAAATATCATTTTTACATTTCTTAATTTATGCAAACATCGATTATCGCGAGGGCTTCTAGGAGTAAACAGTACTATTACAAACAACGAAGTAATTAGACAGGTTAAAACATCCTGCTACGAAACTCAATAACATCAGAGGCAAAGAACGTAAATGAAAATCAAATACTCGAAAATTCGTCCATCAGGCCAAGAGCGAGAGCAATGGCCGACCACTTCCCTCTCCTTTAAAGCGATGTAACAGAACGCCGTTGAAAATAAACGAAAGACCGCCATTATTGGGAATAAAACTCCCTTCTCATAATGAAGGTCAATTCTACCAAAGCGTTCTCGTATTTACTCGCTCTTTCGCAAAGGATTCTATTAACTATTGAATGCATTTTAGATAATACCCGTCATGTTCTCTGGATAGTTCTCCCCATCCATAGAAAACGGTGACAAGAGTTAGAGAAAACCTTTTTGGTATTAGAGGGTAAACTAAAGTAAACGGTTTATCTGCTCTATCCTTTGTAAGAAAGAGCTGGCTATATAACAAATGTCTTTGTATTCTCGGTAAATATCTTATGTAACTGTTTGAATAATAGGATTGTTTATTCCTGCTGAATATGTGCATACTGTTTTGAATGTTTCTCTTGCATAACGGAATGCACTTTTATATAAACCACGAAGTGAATTCTGATGAATTCTCACTGATCTGCCTATCAGTCTTTTTCTCTTAGTATGTATTTATATTGATCTCCAGCTCTTGGGTACATAAACTTACACATAAAAAGTACACACACGTACACCTATCTATATTTTTGCGTGTATGTCTGTTTATTGTGTAAGTGCATGTATATGTATATGTAATATGTATAAGTGTAGTAGTTGTAAGTGTAAGTGTAAGTGTAAGTGTAAGTGTAAGTGTAAGTGTAAGTGTAAGTGTAAGTGTAAGTGTAAGTGTAAGTGTATGTGTAAGTTATGTATATGTATATGTATATGTGTGTGTGTGTGTGTGTGTGCGTGCGCATGTGCGTGTGCGTGTACATATGCACAATATATGAATATGAGCATCACATTTCACTGACAACCGAAGAAGGAAGGAGACGCCGAGAGGGGAGGAGTTTCACCTGCTTTTAAAGGCACAAACAAGGAACTGTCCTTTCGCTCGTGCTTTCCAAGAACCTTCCTCCGCTATGTATTGGTTTAGTTGGGGATCATCAATTGGTATTTGATAGAGAAATGTATATGGGTTGTATGGATTGATGTGTGAAGGTATTTGATGTAATTAAGCATTGTTTATAATCTAAGCAATTAATTTTTATCTTTTCTCCCCCGAAGTGTCTGTCTAAACCCCATTATTAGTAGGAATTTAGAACAAATAAACAAAGACCTGATCTAATCTTATCTTTGGATAAATAAAAAAATGAATAATACTAACACCTCGTAATAATATAGCCTCTAATCCCCACGTCTTTCGACATACCAAACACCACAGCAATTTACCGAAGCCTCCCCTACCATCGTCCACATTTTCTATGTTCCTATTGACAACTCGCCTTACCATGGGAAGCCCAGGCGCATTCTCTTTGAAAAATTAATTGTGAATTTCGGAGCATCACCGACTCTCCAACTGCGCACTGACTTTTGTAGAGTCTTTTGACATTTATATGACAGATATTCGAGGTTGATTTCAAGGTTATTTCGTCGTGGTATTGGAAAAAAATTATAAGAACATTATAGGACTTAAATTGTTCTGTTTTGTGGGTGATCAAAATAATGGTTGAATTGTAGGCCAATTTTCTTTTTCTTGCTTGCATAAACGGAAAATATATAAACATAAATGTTGAATTAGAGATAGAAATATCGATAAATCATGGCAAGTAAATGGAATGACAGGATTGAGAAGGAGAGAGAGAGGAGAGGAGAGAGAGAGAGAGGAGAGAGAGAGGAGAGGGAGAGAGAGAGAGAGGAGAGAGAGAGAGAGAGAGAGAGAGAGAGGAGAGAGAGAGAGAGGAGAGGAGAGGAGAGAGAGAAGAGAGAGGAGAGGAGAGGAGAGGAGAGGAGAGAGAAGAGAGAAGAGAAGAGAGAGAAGAGAGGAGAGAGAGAGAGAGAGAGAGAGGAGGAGAGAGAGAGAGAGAGAGAAGAGAGAGAGAGAGAGAGAGAGAGGAAAGAAGAGAGAAGAGAGAAAGCGAGAGAAAGAAGACTTTGACTTAATCTATACTGACATCCATTGTACACGGCCAGAGCCAATATCAAAAATAAGTTACTTTCATATCCCGTACAAACTTTTTATAGGTTAACCCACACAAGTAACATATTGGAAATTATTTGCTCATATAATAACTATTTTATTTGCAAAAGTTAGAGCTGTTCCGTGTACAGAAACGTCCGATAATACAGTGGTAATACTACAAAGCACAAAATGTATCTGTACTGTGATATATGTGTGTGCGTGTGTGTGTGTGTGTGTGTGTGTGTGGTGTGTGTGTGTGTGTGTGTGTGTGTGTGTGTGTGTGTGTGTGTGTGTGTGTGTGTGTCTGTGTGTGTGTGTGTGTGTGTGTGTGTGTGTGTGTGTGTTGTGTGTGTGTGTGTGTGTGTGTGTGTGTGTGTGTGTGCGTGTGTGTGTGTGTGTGTGTGTGCGTGTGTGCGTGCGTGTGCATGTGCATGTGTGCGTGTGGTGTACATGTGCTGTACGTGTCTGTATGTGTACGTATGCGTGTGTGTGTGGTGTGTGTGCGTGTGTGGTGTGTGTGTGTGTGTGTGTGTGTGTGTGTTGTGTGTGTGTGTGTGTGTTGTGTGTGTGTGTGTGTGTGTGTGTGTGTGTGTGTGTGTGTGTGTGTGTGTGTGTGTGTGTGTGTGCGTGCGTGTGCATGTGCATGTGTGCGTGTGTGTGTGTACGTGTCTGTATATGTGTACGTATGCGTGTGTGGTGTGGTGTGTGTGCGCGGCGTGTGTGTGTGTGTGTGTGTGTGTGTGTTGTGTGTGTGTGTGTGTGTGTGTGTGTGTGTGTGTGTGTGTGTGTGTGTGTGTGTGTGTGTGTGTGTGTGTGTGTGTGTGTGTGTGTGTGTGTGTGTGTGTGTGTGTATTTGTTGCGCGGGCGTGTGTGTGTGTGTGCATGTTTATGTATCAACGTTTATAAAGTTATTTCACTTTATAATCATCTACATACATCAACCGAAAAACCAATTACCTCTAACCTAACATAACGCCTCGATAAACAAATTGAATAAATTGAATAAACCCCCACCACGAAGAGGGGAGGAAGGGAAGGGGGTAGAAAAGGGGGATAATTAAACGAGGGAATTAGCGAGAGAAAAAAATCGTTTGAGCAAATCACCCCCCCCCCCACGCTAAAAAATCAGCTGATCTATTTCCAGTTCATGTACTCACCAGATACGGAGTTTATTTGCATCTGTCTATCCGTCTATTCTAGCGTTTATCAAACTTAATTTTATCACGATCCATGTACCTACATACATAGTCGTGCACACAGCATATACATACACACACGCACACACACACACACACACAACACACACACACATCATTGTTATCTATTATCATTATCATTGTTATCTTATCATTAATCATTTTCATTATCACCATATTATTATTTTTATATCATTTTACTTACATTATCATATTATATTATCATTCATTACATTATCAATATCATTACCATGGCAAGACCTTCCATCTAACCAATTCCATTTGTTACCCATTTGCGGATGACCCTTACGGCGCCCATGCATAAGACCCACACCTCCTCCTGGACAAGGCGTTACCTACCGTATCCTCTCAACCCCTTATGTATTTCGACGTCTTCGCTAAGGCCTATTAGCACTAATAAGAATGATCGATTTTCGCCCTTAACTTCGTCTCGCTGTCTGAGAGCCGAGAGGGTAATTTGATCAAAAAGCGGAGGAAACTTTTCTCTCTCTGTCTCTTTCTATCTATCTGCTTTGTCTGTCTATTGTCTATTTATATTATCTATCTGGCTATTTGTCTGCTTATTTGTCTATCTATTTTGGATTATCTTTTTTATATTCTGTTATCTCTTTCTGCTATCTGCCTATCTATCTTTTTGTTTTTTTTCTATTCTTTTTATCTCTTTTCTCATCACTCTACATCTCTTCTCTCTCTTCTCTCTCTCTCTCTCTCTTCTCTTCTCTCTCTCTCTCTCTCTTCCTCTCTCCCTCCTCTCTCTCTCTCTCTCCTCTCTCTCTCTAGTGAGAAAGAAAAAGAGATGTTGAAAGAAAGGGAACAGCAAGAAAGAGAGAAAGAAAAAGAAAAAAAAAAGACGGAAAAGAAGAAAGAGAGAAAAGAAAGGGAAACAGAAAAGACAAAAGAAAACAAGAAAGAGAAAAACAAGAAAAAGAACGAAAGCTAAACCAAGATTGCAAAAAAAAAAAAAAAAAAAAAAAAAAAAAAAAAAAAATCAACAGAGCTAGTTAGACTTGATCCTCCCCAAGACATAAATCAAAATTATTGTCCGAGAGCAAGCTACTCAAGCCCAGGCGACTCGGAGATCAACTTTTATGCTGTGGATCCGGGGACGAAGCCACGAGATCCGAGATACGGGAAAATGCAGCTTCAGAATCATTTTATTTTGGGAGGGGATTGATTTGGAAGGGGAGGGGGGGGAAGGGTGGGAGAGCGGGAGGGAGGGTGAGAGAAGAGGGGAGGAGGGGAGGGAGGAGGGAGAAGGATGGTAGGAGAGGAGGGTGGGAGGGAGGGAGGGAGGAGGGAGGGGGTAAGGAGGTGGATGGGGGATGGTTAGGAGAGGAGGGAGGAGGGGAGGAGGGGAGGGAGGGAGGAGAGGGGGGAGGGGGAGGAAGGAGGGGAGGAGTTAGAGGAGGGAGGGAGGGGAGGAGTTAAGGGGTGGATGGGGATGGGTAGAGAGGAGGGAGGGAGGGAGGGAGGAGGTGAGGGAGGAGGGAGGGAGGGGGGAGGGAGTGAGGGAGGGAGGAGGGGAGGAGGGAGGAGGGAGGGGGAAGAGGTGGTGGATGGTGAGGGATGGTAGAGAGGAGGAGAGGATGGGAGGATTGGAGGGATGGGGGAGGAAGGGAAGGGGAGGGATGGGAGGAGAAGGGAGGAAGATAGGCGAAGGAGGAGAGGAGGGAAAGGAGAGGAGGAGCCGAGGTGAGAGAGAAGGAAGAGAGTGATGAGAGAGAGAAGAGAGAGGAGAGAGAGGAGAGGAGGGAGAGGAGGGAGAGAGGGAGAGAGGGTAGAGGAGAGAGAAGAGAGAGAGAGGAGAGAGAGAAGGGAGAGAGAGAGGAGGAGAGAGGAGGAGAGACAGAGAGAGAGAGAGAGGAGAGAGAGAGAGAGAGAGAGAGAAGAGAGAGAGAGAGAAGAGAGAGAGAGAGAGAGAGAGAGAGAGAGAGAGAGAGAGAGAGAGAGAGAGAAGAGGAGAGAGAGTAGAGAAGGGGAGAGGTAGGAGAGAGAGAGAAAGTGAGAAGGAGAATGAAAAGGAGAAAAGAAAGAAAAAAAAGAAAAAAAAAACAGTTCTAAAAATAGACTTTAATTGGTCATTATAAAGTACAAACATCCTATGATTTAAGAGCCTCTCCTGATATTTATTCAACCCGCGAGCTGCCGGCAGGAATAAGGCCCTATCTATCCCTATCTATCTATCCTTTTTTAAATTGATGAGAACGATTTGGAAAACATTCTAGATAACAATGAATAAACAAGTAAACAGACAAAAAATAAATAAATAAATAGAAAGATAAATAAATAGCAAAAAGTAAGCAAAAAAACGAAGACAGATAGATAGAGGAATGATTAAAATGTATTAATCACCAAAAAAAAAAAAAAAAAAAAAATGAAATCACTCGATTCAGGACAATGGAAAAAAAGTTGACGCAGTAGACCAGGTCGAATAAGCAAAAAACGAAGATAGATAGATAGATAGATAGATAGAGGAATGGTTAAAATGTATTAATCACCAAAAAAAAAAAAAAAAAAAAATGAAATCACTCGATTCAGGACAATGGAAAAAGTTGACGCAGTAGACCAGGTCGAATAAGCAAAAAAACGAAGATAGATAGATAGATAGATAGAGGAATGATTAAAATGTATTGATCACCAAATGAAACAAAAAGAAAAAAAATTAAATCACTCGATTCAGGAACAATGGAAAAAGTTGACGCAGTAGATGGGTCGAATAAGCAAAAAACCGAAGATAGATAGATAATAGATAGTAGAGGATTATTTAAAATGTTTAATCACCAAAAAAAAAAAAAAAAAATTGAAATCACTCGATTCAGGTCAATGGAAAAAGTTGACGCAGTAGACCAGGTCGATAAGCAAAAAAAAAAAAAAAAAAAAAAACGAAAGATAGATAGATAGAGGATTATTAAATGTATTAATCACCAAATGAAACAAAAAGGAAAAAAAAATTGAAATCACTCGATTCAGGTCAATGGAAAAAGTTGACGCAGTAGATCAGGTCGAATAAGCAAAAAAGAAGATAGATAGATAGAGGAATGATTAAAATGTATTAATCACCAAATAAAAAAAATAAAAAAATTTAAATCACTCGATTCTGGACAATGGAAAAAGTTGACGCAGTAGACCAGGTCGAGTAAGCAAAAAAAAAAAAAAAAAAAAAAACGAAGATAGATAGATAGAGGAATGATTAAAATGTATTAATCACCAAATGAAACAAAAAGAAAAAAATTGAAATCACTCGATCAGGACAATGGAAAAAGTTGACGCAGTAGATGAGGTCGTTAAGCAAAAAAACGAAGATAGATAGATAGATAGATAGAGGAATTATTAAAATGTATTAATCACCAAATAAAACAAAATAAAAGAAAATTTAAATCAACTCGATTCAGGACAATGGAAAAAGTTGACGCCAGTAGATGAGGTCGAATAAGCAAAAAAACGAAGATAGATAGATAGATAGATAGAGGAATTATTAAAATGTATTAATCACCAAAAAAAAAAAAAAAATTTGAAATCACTCGATTCGGGACAATGGAAAAAGTTGACGCAGTTAGACCAGGTCGAAATAAGCAAAAAAAAAAAAAAAAAAAAAACGAAGATAGATAGATAGAGGAATTATTAAAATGTATTAATCACCAAATGAAACAAAAAGGAAAAAAAATTGAAATCACTCGATTCAGGTCAATGGAAAAAGTTGACGCAGTAGATCAGGTCGAATAAGCAAAAAAACGAAGGATAGATAGATAGAGGGAATGATTAAAATGTATTAATCACCAAATAAAACAAAATAAAGAAAATTTAAATCACTCGATTCTGGACAATGGAAAAAGTTGACGCAGTAGATCAGGTCGAGTAAGCAAAAAAAAAAAAAAAAAAAAAAACGAAGATAGATAGATAGGGAATGAATTAAAATGTATTAATCACCAAATGAAACAAAAAGAAAAAAAATTAAATCACTCGATTCAGGACAATGGAAAAAGTTGACGCAGTAGACCAGGTCGAATAAGCAAAAAAACGAAGATAGATAGATAGATAGATAGAGGAATTATTAAAATGTATTAATCACCAAATAAAACAAAATAAAGAAAATTTAAATCACTCGATTCAGGACAATGGAAAAAGTTGACGCAGTAGATCAGGTCGAATAAGCAAAAAAACGAAGATAGATAGATAGAGAAATGATTAAAATTATTAATCACCCATTGAAACAAAAAGAAAAAAATTTAAATCACTCGATTCAGGACAATGGAAAAAGTTGACGCAGTAGATCAGGTCGAATAAGCAAAAAAAAAAAAGAAAAAACGAAGATAGATAGATAGAGGAATTATTAAAATGTATTAATCACCAAATGAAAAAAAAAAAAAAAAAAAAAAAAAAATTAAATCACTCGATTCAGGACAATGGAAAAAAGTTGACGCAGTAGACCAGGTCGAAATAAGCAAAAAAAAAAAAAAAAAACGAAGATAGATAGATAGAGGAATTATTAAAATGTATTAATCACCAAATTGAAAAAAAAAAAAAAAAAAAAAAAAATTAAATCACTCGATTCAGGACAATGGAAAAAGTTGACGCAGTAGATCAGGTCGAATAAGCAAAAAACGAAGATAGATAGATAGATAGATAGATAGAGGAATTATTAAAATGTATTAATCACCAAATGAAACAAAATAAAGAAAATTGAAATCACTCGATTCAGGACAATGGAAAAAGTTGACGCAGTAGATCAGGTCGAATAAGCAAAAAAAAAAAAAAACGAAGATAGATAGATAGAGGAATGATTAAAATGTATTAATCACCAAATGAAACAAAAAGAAAAAAAAAATTGAAATCACTCGATTCAGGACAATGGAAAAAGTTTGACGCAGTTAGACCAGTCGAATAAGCAAAAAAACGAAGATAGATAGATAGAGGAATGATTAAAATGTATTAATCATCGAATAAAACAAAAAAAAAAAAATTAAATCACTCGATTCAGGACAATGAAAAAAGTTGACGCAGTAGACCAGGTCGACTTGGAGGTACCTTTATTGCCTGAGAAAATATGGCCAATTTTAGCCCCTGGTTCCGTAGGGATAAAAATACGAACTTTTGTCTCTTTCACTCTTTCTTCCTCTACTTTACTGCATATTTGCCTCTCCAAGTTTATTTCTTGTATTTTGTGACTGTTATTATCATTGTAATCATCTCCATCACTGTCATAATAATGAGGATAACTATAAATAGTGATAATGAGGATAATCTTTAATAATGATGATAATTGGAATAAGAATAAGCATATCAAGAATAACAATATCAAAAAGAAGAAGAAGAAGAAGAAAAAGTAATATTGATAATAATACCGATGACGAGAAAAACAACAATAATTAAAAAAATAAAAATAATAATAATAATGATAAAAGTAATATTGATAACAATAATGATAATGAGAAAAACGACAATAATTAAAACAATAACAATAATAAAACAACAACAACAATAGTAATAATAACAGTGATAATAATAATAACAACAGTAATAAAGGTCATGGCAATGATAATGAAAACAATGATAACGACAAACAGAAGAGTGATGATAATAATAATAACGAAAACGAAAACGAAAATTGCTACGATAAATTATTGATTCTACCATAACTAATTATTATCAAAAACTATTTCCTTTTCTTTTCTCTCTATGAAAACAAAAATCAGAAATGAAATTACCTTACATAAAATAGAAGCCGAAGAAATATGCAAATATTATGGGAGATTTTTTCGGGAAAGACTATTGGAAACACACATTTTTCGACTTTTTAAAATTGCAGTGGAGGAGGAGGAGGAGGAAGGAGGAGGAAGAGAAGAGGAGGAGGGAGGAAGAGGAGAGAAGAAGGAGAGGAGGAGGAGGATGAAGAGGAAGAGAAGAAGGAGTAGGATAGGGATGGGGAAGGAAGATGAGGATGCGGATGAGGATGAGAATAATGATAATGATGATGTTGATGATGATGATGTAAATGAAGATGATGATGAAAAGGAGGAGGAGGAGGAGGAGGAAGAGGAGTAGGAAAAGAAAGAAGTAAGGAAGAAAGAAAAAGAGGAGGAAGAGGAGCAAGAAGAAGAAGTGTAGGATAAGAAAGTGAAGGAGGACGAGGAAGAGGAATAGAAGTACGAAGAAGAGAAATAAAGCAAAGAAGAAAAAAGGGAAAAGAGAAAGAAAATAGAGAAAAAAGCAAAACGAGCGAAGAGGGAGGAGAAAAAGAGAGAGAGAAAGAAACGAAAACAGACCAAGAAAACAACAACAAACAAACAAACAATTAAAAAGCCCCCCCCCCCCCCGAAAAAAAAAAGAAAAAGAAAACACCCGAAAATATAACTCGACGAGCGAACCGACACCAAGCGAGATAAAACCGGAAGGAGATGAAACCGCCTCATTATTTACCATTTATATTGAATCATAAAACGGAAGTCTGCAATTTTACGGCAGATTAAGCAATGGATAAGTATTCACGATC
>NW_020869315.1:942636-945136 GCF_003789085.1 Penaeus vannamei | reverse complement strand
CATGCAGGAAAAATCATGCATGAATGTTTGTCTTCTCTTCACTCCTCTCACGTTCCCGCCACGTGAAAACCTCTGTTGCAGCCTTTCAATTAGAGAGTAACCGAGAGAAAGAATATTAATAAATTGCTGTTCTAGCCTAATGCGAAGCAGAAACCCCAAACAGAATGTGGGGCCTAAAGGGATAAGGAAAACCCCAATGGGGCAGCCACTAGAAATGGTATTTTATGTGACAAATTTTATCTTCCCTTTATTTCTTTACTTGGCTGAATTGACCGTCGAGGCGATAAAAGGCGAATGTGTCTTTACGGGCCTAGATTACAAGCTCTTTACGACGCGATAAGAACTTAAGCGTTGAATCAGTTGGCTTCCAAACGGAATATTTTTACTTGTTGTCTTCACAGAAAGCCGATAAGAAATTAAATAAATCTTCCTTGTACCATTTCCTAAAGAAGAATTCATGCTTACTCACATGCATGCTTACTCCCATGGGCACGTACACACTCAAACGCACATGAAGACATATATTCCTATACACATATATATTGCATATACACATCTATCTTGCTGAATCAGCCATACATACGTCTTCCTTAGTATCCACGCAGTGTCCCCCGCCATGATTCTATTCATGAACAATAACAATAAACAAATACCTCATGCAAACCCCTCGCAGAGCCCTCATTCCACACTGACCTGACTTGCAGCTTCAGAACCCCGCTCGTGAAATCCGACGGAAAATCGCTCGTGATCCAACGTTCGGATCCGCCTTTGTTCGGGACGCGAGTCAAGGGCGCCGGGTCAGTCAGCAGGCGCCGGGGAACCTGGTTTCAGCCTCTGGTAATGAGGTGCTCGACCTCAGAGGCTTCGGTCTCAGTCAAACGGATAGATAGAAACACATAAAAGTCATCATAAGTTTGACAGGATGTGGAGTCAAGTGTGTGGTTCCCTTCGTCGCAAACACTTTCACACATATGTGGGCGTGTGCGGTGCGCTTTGAGTAGGTATGTGCATTGATAGACCTAGATGTAATATTAGATAAGGAGATATTTGGATAAGTACTTGAACAATTGGAGAGCTTAGAGCCAGTATACATTAGCGCATAAATCACCCAGGGATTCAAACGCAAGGAAAGGAAATTAATGATAACAATAAAATAAGATAAAGATAAATGATATCAAAAAAGAAAAAGTACGAGGGGCAATCTTAGCTGACAAACGTTAAACAAGCGAGGAGCGTTTGCACGAAAACTCACGCTCTCTCGGTTTCCCCAGAATGTGCAACGAGTTAAATAATTTGGTTAAGGCTTTTAAAGTCTTTTACGAGGGTCTAAGTGACAAGCGATGGAGGATGCAGTAAATGCTTTTCATCTCCGAAGACGCAGGCTGGTTGGACTGTCAATAATGGATGCTTCTTTTTCCTCTTCTTTTAAAACCCGGTTGCATATTGGTGATTTTCTAGGTTCGTTTCATTCTTGAAATATCCTCTACATTGTTTGTCATTATTACTGTTTACGGTATTATCACCATCACATTGTGATGTTGAAGATGATGAATCTCCTTTGAAGAGACGGCTTCTCTAAGTGTCTGTATTTCCTGGTCTTCTTTCTACTCACTGATTGTGAGATGAAGGCTTTGTCTTATTGCACGCTGGTATTAACGAGATAACATCATCAGTGCCGTCATCTCCGTTTGTGTTTGGCCCATTTTTCTCGTTTCCTTCCCATTCACTCTTCATTATAAGAGTTCAGTCGTCATTGTGAGTGTAGAGAATGTCATCAATATCATTAGTGCTATTGTAATCTCTCTCATTGTCACTATCACTGTCATTAGTTTTAAGCTTATTAAGAGCGGTATCATTATCATCACGATAACTGAATTTTGCATTAATGCTGATATGTCATCTTATATTTCTCTTTATCTATATATCTGCCTCTTTCTCCCTTTTCTCTTTTTTTCTGTTCTCTCTCGCTCTATCCCTCACTCCCTCCCACATTCGCCCCTTACTTCCGTCGCCTCCTCCCCTGCTCTTTATGTATGTATGTATGTATGTATCTCTCTCTCTCTCTCTCTCTCTCTCTCTCTCTCTCTCTCTCTCTCTCTCTCTCCCTCTTCGCTTGCTCGCTCCCTCCTCCGATCTCTCTCTCTCCTTCCCTCCCCTTCCCTCTTCTGCTCGTTCGCTCGCCCTTTTTCCAGCCGGGTTCGCTAACTTTCACGAAGTAATAACAGAGTGAATTGACAGAGGTACGCAAACTTGATCCAAAGACGCTACCAACTCGAATGCTGTGTGTGTCAAGAACCCGGCCAGCATCTTGGAGACGTTCGGCTTAAACTTCAATATAACAATCTGGATTAGATATTTTCGTGTTGTACATTTTTTATTTTAATGCGTTATTAGCAATAAAAGCTGACTGTTAGTGCTCCGAAATTGCTAAAAACAATTATGCATTTTTATGAAGACCACACATTTTGACACAGAGACACACACACAAGCACATACACAA
>NW_020869315.1:930136-937636 GCF_003789085.1 Penaeus vannamei | reverse complement strand
TAGATAGATAGATAGAGAGAGAGATAGAGATAGATAGATAGATAGATAGAGATAGAGATAGAGATAGATATATGATAGATAGATAGAGAGAGAGAGAGAGAGAGAGAGAGAGGAGAGAAGAGAGAGAGAGAGAGAGAGAGAGAGAGAGAGAGAGAGGAAGGAGAACAAGAGAAGAAAGAGAGGAGAGAGAAGAGATAAAGAGAAAGAAAGAGAGAGAGAGAGAAAGGAAGAGAAAAGAAAGAAAGAGAGAGAGAAGAGAGAGAGAAAGAAGAGAGAGAGAGAGAGAGAGAGAGAGAGAGAGAGAGAGAGAGAGAGAGAGAGAGAGAGAGAGAGAGAGAGAGAGAGAGAGAGAGAGAGAGAGAGAGAGAGAGAGAGAGGAGAGAGAGAGAGAGAGAGAGAAGAGGGGAGAGGAGAGAGAGAGGAAAGAAGAGAGAGAGAGAGAGAGATAGAAGAGGGAGAGAGAGAAGGAGAGGAATTGAAAGAGGAAGAGAGAGAGAGATGTACGTATATCAAATGAACCGAAAGGAAAATCAGGATAACAGAGGCTCTTGAAGCCCCAGTATCCAAAATCAGCCAAAACCTTGAGAGGTACTTTGAAGCAAATTAGCGATTGGGGAAAAAACTGTTCTTCAAAGGAAGAAAAAAGTTGGAATATGTAAAGTCGGATCAATTTGAAAGTAAAGAGAAGGCGTTACTAAATTACGCGGAATTTGAAAGCAAATTGGCAAATACACAAACTTTAGTCTCGGAAGAAGCGAAGTCAAACTCACGTAAGCCAGTATAACGAAAGTCAAAAAGGCTGCAATTGCAAAGGGAAAAGGAGTTTCAAACTATCACGGAAAGCGCAAGTGAAGACATCAAAGAAGATAACAGAATTCGAAACAGCGAGGATGTGAATGAATTTTTAGTTATAGGACTACAAGATAGAAAGTTTTAGATGCTAGGGAAAGGTGCACCAATGGTAGAAGAAAAAATAAAACCAGATTTCTCGGAGAAAACGTTTCACAGTTTGTAGAAAGGCAGAAAGAAATTGCAATTTACGTGATAAATAAGCACAACAACTGGCTAACTACCACGCATACACGAAAATTCGAATCAGAGGAAGTTAGCAAAAAAAAAAGAAAAAAAAAAAATAGAACAAATTCACCCCCTCCCCTCAAGAAAGTCCAATATCAGACGAAGAAAAAATCTTGTCGGTTTCCTGAGTTGAGCCATCTCTTTACCGACCAAAAACGAAAAAAAAAAAAAAAAAAAAAAAACACGAACGATATCAACACAGACTACATATATATCGAAAGACCATTTGGGAATCATTTCTATATATTCATTATTATTATTATTATAATAATAATAATAATAATAATATTATTATTATTATTATTATTATTATTATTATTATTATTATTATTATTATTATTATTATTATTATTATTATTATTATTATTATTATTATCAGAACTAGAGGGAAAGATCCAAAACGAATTCATTTGACATTATATGGGTCACTAAAACGAAACTTTAACCTTTTATAGAAGTGCAACAATACGACTTATATACTTTTTTAATTAGACCAAACAGGATTAAATATAATAAATGCTATCGCTTATATACTAAGCATATACATCATTGTTTCATATTAAGATATGGACATATATAGATATACTGACTTAATTCGTAAGCAACATTGGTTCATCATGGCTTCATCACAGGTATCACAATACACTAGGGAATGAGGCTCCATGACATGAAAATAGGAAATGAAAGATCTAGATTTTGTTGCAAATAAGGCAAACAAAATAGTAATAAACAATAGAAGATTATAATAAAAGCATATATATATATATATATATATATATATATATATATATATATATATATATATATATAATATATATAAAAGCGAAATTCAAATGAAAAAAAAACAATAATAATTATAATTTGCTAAACGTGTGTTGACAGTTTTTTTTTTTTCTTTTCTTTTCTTTATAAAACTACTATTTGCATTAATGACTGAATCTCCTTCTATTTCCTTATATTTAATTAATCATGTCCTCGATTTGCAAATCGAATCTTAATTTGACTTTAATCCAAATATTAAGGTATTAAGGGACCGTCTGCTTTTTTTTTCGATTTTTCGATTTATCTTTGCCGATTTTGATGAAACTCACACCCTTTATTTGGGCCCCTTCCCATTGCCTGTGGTCGATTTTTTTCGAATCGCCCGAACAGTTTTTGAATTATTGTCAAAAAAAACGAAAAAATGCGAAATCGCCATTGAAAATGCAGCACCTGGGTCAAAGGATTCAGACTTCAGAAACGGCAAGACATTCAATTTATTTGATTTTTGCACAGAACTACCTTATATCTACAACTTGATCGAGAGCGTTTTTTCGATTTCGACTTCAATTTTTTTTTTGTGAATTTTTGAAGTTGGGTACTTCAAGAAAAAAAAAGGTAAAAATTTCTTACATTGACCACTTTTACAAGAAGTACAGGCAAAACTGCGAAAACGCTCTCGATCACGTTGTAGATATTTTATTTTTCTACAAAATGAGCCATAATATGTTAATTTTGGACATATGGTGTGCCCCGGAATCCTTTGACCCACCCCTAATGGTGGAGTTCCGAGATATCGCATTTTGCGTTTTCTCTATCTTTCCAAGGCTATCTTGATATCAACAAAACAAGGCATAAGATTAGTCTTCCTACACCATAATCCTCTATCATCTACCTGCATTCCGAAGTCTTGCGGACATTGCCAGCACGTAACGGTTTTCTCAAAAATCTTACGTATAGTGCGAAGTGGTGGCAGTGATATGGGGGTCTATAGGCCTACATTGACCATTTTTAAAAAATTTCTCAAAAATCCAAAGAAAATCATACAGCCATTCTGATTTCATGTTTGAATAGAACTATCTTTCTACTATTATATGCAGAAGCCATTTTGAGAAGTTGACCTTACTTTTTCTTGGTGAATATTTTCCGAAGGTGACTATTTTAACACCCTAATAGGAGATTTTGGAAACAATGTCACTTTTACAAGAACCACGTGAAAATATTGCAAATCCTCATGGCAGTATGTAATAGAACTATTTATTCAGCTACAAAATGAGCCATAATACTTTAAAATCGGACCGATTATACGTTGTGCTATGCGGTAAAAATATGACGGACCTAAAAAACGCGATCTTATCCTTTTTATTATGTTTACATTTTACATGACAAATCATGTACAGAATACTTGTATTTTGATATAATTATCTATCATATACCTATTATTGAATGCTCTAATGAGGTTTTTACAACGTATAATATTTGTCGAAAGAATAACTTTTCTCAGTCGGACGGGTACCAACACATACTTTTCCCCACGCGACGGGGCCGTCCTGGACCGTGAAAATCGTCTTTTTTAAATCTGGCGGAATAACTCTACGGGGTCACATAGCCAAATTTCACTTCTCAGACCCCGTGGAAAGTCGAAAAACAATTACATGGCGATGTGAAACTATGTATAAGGTATATGAGCACATATAGATAATTTTCGTGTACCCCATGACCTTTTGTTTATTTATATTGTTACCTACCGTTTGTTTCTTTTGTTTTATTGATTGTTTATTTGTTGTTTTTTTGATTATTAGTTTTGTGTTTTCTAATATTTCTAAAAGTTATGAACACATTTTAACGAGATTTTAACCAAAAGTGAGTTTTAACCTAACTTAGAGCTTATTGCAGTTTGGTGGTGATAGCGGACTATGGTTTGGATCCAGGAATTTTTTTTCTAACTCGAAAAGTTATGAATAGATTTGAATAAAATTTTAACCTGAGGTTTGTCTTAGCCTAAATTAATATTCCATATAATTTTGGTGGTGATCTGAATATTTGGCAAAACTACCCCCCATGGGTGGGGGGGGGAGGTTTGCATTTTCGAAATTTTTTGCTTCTAGATCAAAGTAACTATGTATGATGAAAACATAAAAGATTAAGAAAATCACCAATGAAAAAACATATCATGTTTAGTATATTTCTATGGAAATTTTTCATTGCCGTTTTTTTGGACGCTTGCCGGATTTTTTGAAATTATTCCGAAAAAAAAAAGGTTGGTCTCATCTTATGTGAAATTTGATAAGCTTTCAGAAATAACCCTCATATTTTTTATTATCTCTAATCATTGCGTCACAATTGCCGATTTTCAAAGGTACCATCAAAAAATAATATTTCGGTCGACATCAAAAATCGCTTGCTACCACCTAAAAAATAACGGTCGAGCCTTGACATTTTCAGGGGAGAAGCGGGGGACTAGAAACTACTTGCAACTGCATTAAAGTCAATTTCGGCAAGAGGGGCGAAAATCGCCGAAAAATCAGCAGAAGTCCCCTTAAGGTATTTCTTTCCAGCTGCTCATAGAAACCTGAATAATCTTTTGAAACTGTAAACTCAAATTAACCGGAATGAGAGTGGCATGCATACTGCAAAACTTAACGAATTCAATTTTGAGGTAAAAATGTTTCTATATAGCCATCATACAAGCGTTTGGCTGAAAGTGGGATTAAAAAAAAAAATAATAAAAAAAAAAATAAATAAAATAAATTAAATCACTTTTCTATTCCATGACCCGTTTCCGTTTTTAGGCGCATAGACGGTTCTTATAGAATAAAAAAAAAAGCCTCGCTACTTTTCTAGTCCGTTCCGTCGCAGCCGGTACAGAATTGATTTACTAAACATTACGGGATCTGATCCCTTTTTCCAAGCCCCTTTAGACAAATGGCGAAGGCGTGGTTTAAATGTCCGAAAATTCGTAATAAACAGGTAGAGGGAAAGGAAGTGGGCGAAGGACAGGAGTAGAGAAGAAGACGGGTAGGTGGGGAGAAGAAAAGATGGCAACCGACTGACAATCAGCAGTAAAGAGGGTAAACCGAGCAAATCGCGGAGAGAGAGAAAAACGGAGGGGACCAGGAGGGAAAGAGAAGGAGGAGGAGGAGGAAACAGAGAGAGGGCGGTGGAAGGAGGAGGAGGAGGAGAAGAGAGAGAGAAGAGAAGAGAGAGAGAGAGAGAGAGAGAGAGATGAGATAGAGAGAGAGAGAGAGAGAGATGAGAGAGAGAGAGAGAGAGGCCAGGAGAGATGGAGTATAATATATATATATATATATATATATATATATATAACTATATATATATATATATGTATATATATATATATATATATATACACCTAATATATATTAAATATTATATAATATATAATATATATATATTAATTTTTTTTTTCTTTCTTTTTCTTCTTCTCGTTTCTCTTCTTCTTCTTTCTTCTTCTCTTTCTTCTTCTTCTCGTTCTCTTCTTTCTTTTCTTTTTTCTTTTCTTTTCCGAAAGAAACGACCTTCACAAACAAAAGTACTATTAACAATTTACTCCCTGTGCCATTACTGTACAATGTCTGCTCAAACCAGCAAAAATCCATTGGCGTTTAACATGCATTTGGCAACTACCAACTCTCGAAGCTGAAACAACAATACTATCACATTCACTTCATCGTATACGCTGTGAATACATTAAACTTTTATTCGCGTTTAAGAGTTGATACATACTTAGTAATTCTTCAGTCAGTTTGATAAATCATCTACATTTCATTAATTGGAATAATACCGCAGTCAGTTCATGAGAGCTATTTATAGGTAAGAAATTCGTATATATAAGTGAACATACAAATCTCAGATGGACCTAAAATCTATGAATATAGCTACTGAGTCGGTTTTTTTGTTTTTATTTTTTGCCATCAGAAGAAATGAACAAAAAGAAGAAATACCCCCCCCCCACACACACGGATATCTGTGTGTGTGTCTGTGTATACATATCTATATCTATCTATCTATCTCTATCTATCTATATATATGTATATATATACATAAATGTCTGTAAATGCCAAGTTCTCTTCATTTCATAAAGATTTACTAATTTTGAGGATACAAGTAAACAAATTAAGAACCATTAATAAACAATTTATTCACACACTAAAATTCACAAAAAAATAAATAATTTCACAATGTCCATTCAGTTTAAAAATAAATAGAAAAAAATCACATTTTTTCATTTGGGTTAACAGTGTTCACAGTCCAGCAAAGTCCACGGAATCTTGATTTACTGTAGTGGTCACTGAACTTGAATATTCCTCCAAGATGATAAATAATTAAAAATGAAGCCTCCGTGCCTGGCCCTTGGCAACAGTAGGTTCTGCAGCCTGTCAAAGAATATATATATGCACTGCATAAACCAAATCTCGAACATAAAAATAATATCCAATAAAGAAATAATACGGTGAAAGCACCTCACCTCACGGCAGTGGTCGGGTCGAGTGAGGACCCCTTGTACCCACAACCCCACACCAAGGTTCCCGAGCGAACCCGGATTCGACTACAGGATTCGACCCCGAATCCTTGAAGCGCCACGTACATAGGCGAAACAAATACGTGCATACATGTCATAGAAACTAAACAATACCCGGATTTCTTCACAATGTCTATATATCTATATCTATACATATGAGTGTGTGCGATATACATATAATACACACACACACACACACACACACACACACACACACACACACACACACACACACACACACACACACACACACACACACGTATACATATATAGAAACATCTCTTCCTAACCGCATTTCAAGTTCACGCGAGATGAATCAGCAAGACACTCCCCCCTTTTTCATTCTAAAATCTTTTCGACAAATATAATAGACACAAAGGCCGACGCAAAGAGCAGGGTTAAATTCGTGTGCAGAGAGAGGATTACAGAGGGATTTAGAGCTGGATCTGTAGTCAGGCTTGAACTTTTAAGGGGGCAGCCGCAGCATTTCAAGGGTCGTGTAACTTTTCATTCTGTGGAACTGGAAATTGTATATGGACGCGAAAGTGTGTAAATGTGGATGTGGCTGTGGTCATATGTATGGTTGGTTTCGCGTATCCATTCATTTATCTCTTTCCATTTGTCTATTTACACGTGCGTGTGTGAATGTGTGTATATGCGAATGTTTTATATATATATGTGTGGGGGGGGGGAGAGGGGAGGTATGTGTGCGATATATATGCATATATATTTTAAGAATATATACATATAGAGTATGTATATTGTAATATTAAATATACATGCATACATACATATATATATATATATATATATATATATATATATATATATATATATATATATATATATATATATATATATATATATATTTATATATATTCATATTTATATTTATATGAATAAATAACCCTGCCCAACCAGGATTCGAGCCTGTGTCATTGTAGGTATGCCACTGCAAAACAGATAACCAATCGTACACATGACCCGCTAAATGAAGTGTGCAACTAGGAGCTGACTGGCTTCCATGGACATTACCTATCTACTTATACACGAGTAATAAGTAAGCTTTACGCATTTCCCGCGGGCACTCGTTGGAAATTGATTTTGTAGTTCAAATCCGG
>NW_020869315.1:917636-925136 GCF_003789085.1 Penaeus vannamei | reverse complement strand
TAACGAATTTGCTTTGTGTTTCATTTATTTCAACTTTTATACTGTTTCGCAAATCCGATTACTTTCCTTACTGGTAATTATGGAATTAAGTTGCGATGGTAAAGGATTGTGCGTTCGGAAATAATCTGTAAGTAATTCCTTTGCATTATGTCACTTTATTCCTTCTACAAGTATATGTACTACATTTTCTCATGCATATGATTTCACACAATTTTTTTTCCATGTAACATCAATCTTGTCAGGTTAATGTTCAGTTCTTATGATTCACTGTTTTTTTCGCAAAACCATGCGATATTAATAAGCACATAAATAATGTATCTTTCACTGGCATGACGATGTCACGCGGTCAGTCCTAAATTGACTTGAATTCACTGGGTCAAACACAGAGTGATCTTAAAGTCAAACATTGCCCATTTGGTCAATTATTTTTACAAAGGTGTAAAATTTCTCATGACCCTGTTTTCTTGTGCTGCATTCTTATATTTTAGTTACTAACATCATTCTTAAAAGACATTATTTAAACTTACTTAGTTGCCTTCTGCCTGCATAATGATTTGCTTTACTTATTATTAATCGTGCTTCACAATTTGACCTTTTTTATCTTTATCCATTTACCTTGACAGGACTTCATACCTGACCTGACATAACTACGCTAAGGTAAAATTTCTAACGTTTAAGGATGAAAATATAACACTAGTACTCTTATTTCTCACTTGTGCATGTTTACTTATTCCTAAGACTACTTTTATTTTGTCTTTCAGTTACAATTATCTTATCCTTTTCTTTGTAAAGTTAGAGTTTATGTTGTAACTGCATCTTTCTAGATATTATTTTATTCATTTTAGTATAACTGTGTTACTCTTCTCTTGCATCTCTATGTGTTTCCTTACAAACAGTTATAGCGACTTGAATTATCTTGTGCTTATCATACCACTCTTTGGTGATATTATCTAGGATTATGTTTATGTTTGTTCATTATCATATTCTTGACATAGCTAATTCAGTTTACACATGTGAACTCACTCTCAGGCCTCTACGATCTTACTGACCTGTCATTTGTATCAAAATGTCTACCCCCCCCCCCACACACACACAAAAAAACACCAAAATATTTTAAAACATTAAATGTATTGTATTCTATTTCATCTATGGTGTGAAGATAAAGGTTAATTTAAACTTTCATAGCTTCAAAGACTAAAAGCTTTGCTTCTTTGCCTTTTATCTTCCTATTGATTTTTCATGCTTCATACAGCCTGTTGCACATAGTACTTTTAACGGAAATCAAATAATACACACAATTTTTCTCTCCTAGGTCGGGTGTCTCCAACGGCCACCGGAATGTGTTCAGGCCTACTTGGCAATATATGTTCCCGTTATTTTGTCCTGGAGAATGAGCCACCAGGATAGTACAGTTGTAATGTGTCGGTCTGTCATCCGAGGGGTCGGCGGTTCGCGCCCCACCCAGGCGCGAGAACTTGTCGCCCGGAGGTTACTGCTGTGGCTGGGCACCGCGGTGGGTGAGGACTAAACTCTGTTGCGTCAGCACTAGTTAACACACGTTGATGAGCCGGGCTTCCCTCATAGCCCGGGCGAGGCTCAGCTTCGCATATCGGACTTATCCTTATCCTGTATGAATCAGACAAGACCGGTCAAGCTCCAGATATGTTCCTCTTTGTGCCATCTGTTCGAGTACTGTGATTGTTGTAATGTACCCTTGTTTCTTTTTTATGCACATAATTTTGATTTTTAATATAATATCGTGACAGATAGATATGTAGATGGTGTATAATGTATAATTACTGAGTGGGCGTGGCACTCCAGTTATCACTTCACCTGCAACACCTGTGTGCACTTGAGTCGCCTGCGTGTGATTCCCATGGTTCACCCTACACCCGTTTTCTTTCGTCTTCGTTATGCACTCTAATTAGTGTTACAATTGTTGGTTTTATGGGTCCTACTTTTATTTCAACCTTTTAAATTGCGTTTTTGTATTCTTATTTAATCTTTAAGATCAATTAAGACCACTGAACAAATCAGTCTATGTTGCTGTTTAAGACGTGATTTGCATTTTAAAAAAATTTCCTTTCTCTGGGGATATTTATAAGTCCTATTTTATATTTATATATTTTAAACCTCTGAAGACTTAATTTGAAGATTATATAATTTAGCCTAGGATTTATTTTATTTGTATTTATTATAATATATGTGTAAAAATGTTTCGTCATTCCGTGACGTCACGAAGCCTGGAGCCTCCAGGACCTAAAAATGAAGAGTGTCAACTGGAACTTTGTCATGTCACATCCCCCTCTCTGCAGCAGCAAAATCAAAGGTTGTACCGGCTCCCTATACGTTACTTGCCTAGGTATTATTATAGTTGGACGTGAGACTTTTATAAGCAATGATAAAGGTATATAAGACAAGAATACAGATTGAAGCTAAAGTAACAGTATTTACATCTTTAGTGATGGGCATTTAACTTTTAATTCACGTTTTACCTTCTAAGTTTCCTTTTAACATTTTGACAGAGTGTTATTGTAGTAAGTGTTGATGTCGAATTATATTATTATTATTTTTTTTTTTTTTTTTTTTTTTGGGGGGGGTTACTGACTTACATTTTATCTACTTTTACTATGATTTAAATTCTAACTCTGACTTTGACTTTAACTCTAACCTTTTCTACACGTGTACCCTCTACCCTCTACCCATCATTCACTCACTGTTCTCTCCTCGTTCTCTAACTCCTTCTCTCCTCGTTCTCCACTCCTCTCTTCGTTCTATCACTCCTCTCCTCGTCTCCTCGTTCTCTCACTTCTGTCCTCGTTTAATCACGCATTCTCTCCTCATTCTCCCACTCCTCTCCTCGTTCTCTCACTCCTCTCCTCGTTCTCTCACTCATGTCCTCGTGTAATCACTCACTCCCATCTCTCACTCATGTCCTCGTGTAATCACTCATTCTCTCCTCTCCTCGTTCTCTCAACTCCTGTCCTCGTTTAATCACCCATTCTCTCCTCGTTCACTTACCAATTCTCTCCTCGTTCAGTTCCACGGTCCCTCGTCTTTTACCCCTTGATTTGTAGTATTCCTGACATCTATATCTACAACCCCCTCTGCTTCCACTATAGTTACTGCTGCTATTGCTAACCTTACTCTTGCTATTGCTACTAGTACTATTTGCTACTGTGCAAGGACTCTAGAGAAGTAAAAAGAAAACATCCTCAATATATTTTATTCAACACATTTCTTTTTATTTCAAGGGAGTGAACGGGACCCTCTATCTCACTTCGTCCTAAGCCTTTACTGTCTCATGGGAGATAATTTGGGTTCTGTTATATATATATATATATATATATATATATATATATATATATATATATATATATATTCAAATATATGTATATATTTGTATATATATGTAATATAGATAGATATGTGAATATACATATAATAAATATGTATGTAAGTATATATATATATATATATATATATATTATTATATATATATATATATATATATATATGTGTGTGTGTGTGTGTGTGTGTGTGTGTGTGTGTGGTGTGTATGTATGTATGTATGTATATGTATATACACATAAATACATACATATATATTTATATGTATATTATATATATATATATGTATATATATATATTATATATATGGGTACCCCCTACGTACCTGACGTGTCATAACAGGAAGTGACCTAATGACTTCCGGAAGTAATTATCATAATCAATTATAAGTAATCAATAACCGTGACTAATGAGGAAGAACACGTGTAGTGGCACTATGGCCCTCCGTTGGCCCCTCGCGACCTCTCGCGGCCCAGGGCATCCCCATGCACGGCTGCTGACATCGCAGCAAAGGACGACCAGACGACCCGGGTGACCTGTTCGCCCGTTCGATTGACACCGTGAACCATGGCAGTACCAGTGTCCTCGTGAACCAGCCGTTACCTCGAGCGGCGACTGGGTATGCTGACAAGCGGTGAACCCGACGCCAGGCCGCCGAGGTGACCCCCAAGGTTGCAGGAACCGGGACAAGAGGAGACACCGCCTAGCCGCTGCCAGTGCCGGACACCGTTGGAGACAGAACTTTCAGGTCATGTATCCCAGTGCTTCCATTAAAAAAAAACAATGTTCCATGTGCTTTTGACTAAAGCGAGCGCTAGTCCGCCGCGGTTGTGATTAAGTGAAGCAAAAACTATTACTCGTCACAGACCAAACGCGAGTTAAGTGTCGAGCGTTTTTGTATATATGTTTGTGCTAGTAACGTTTTAATTATTCGTTTATTCGTATCGTGAGCGTGTTCGTTTTGTATATTGTATTTCGTATATATATTTTGTCTCGTTATTCAGTCGTTTGTGAATTTGCTCGTTTGTGTTCTTTGTGTATTTTGTGTGTATATTGTGTTGTCTATATGTATTCGTATAGATATAATTGTTTGATTATTTTTAGTATGCATACTTTAACCTTAATAAATCTAACATTTTAATTTATCTTTCTGTAAAACCGCACACGTTAAGATATATCAGAGCATGACAAGAATCTAAATTACAATTAAAATAAATATTATCTATAAACAAAAATGAAGATGATAAGAAGTAAATGACCAAGAAGATGAAAAAAAGTATAAACAAGAAAATTATTTAACATTAAACACAGCCTCCGAACAAATAGCTCGGTCATATCTCCACAATGACAAAGGTGAAAAGTCTAAGGGTCGGGATCCCTATTCCCGTGGTGGCGGCTTCCTCCGTATGTATAGAGTACATGTATGTCAGCTCGGTGTCACTACACACGCACACCTGAAGGGTGCCCCCTCCCCCTCCTCTCTAAAACAATAATAATAATAAGGAGAATAAGAGAAAGAACAAACAAACATGCACCCAGCTGCCAACATGGGGGATATCCTCCCCTCCTCTCTAGATCAATAATTATAAGAAAAGGAAGAAGAGGAGAGGAAGAAGAATAAGAAGAACATGAAGATAAAGACAGGAAGAAGTAGACAATCAAACAAACATGCATTATCCCCATACCCCAAACACACTATGGACAGAACTGCATACCCCCATGCGTACCCCTATACCCCGTTACCTATGTATATGACGTCATAACAGGAATAAGACCTAATGACTTCGGGAAGTGGTTATCATAATCGATTATTGAAAATCAATAACAATGAGGGAGAATACGCACACCCGAAAAATGCCCCCCTCCTCTCCTAAACAACAACAAATTCGATAGCAAAGGGGCATACTCTGTCGAGACATACCACAAAAAGAAACAAAAGCATTAGGCATGAGATACGAAAGAATATAAAACGAAGCAAAGGCAGAGCGAAATACCCCCTTATACCCTGGCCGGGTCGAAATGGAGCTTCAGGCCAGGTATCAGAGCTCGTGTCAGATTTCATGAGCAGACCGAGGTTGAAATAGACACCGTATTAGGGGCCGAGGTTCTTCGGGGTTCATATTCATGACCGGAGTGGTTTGGAAATGTGTCTTCCTCTTGGCGCCTCCTCCCTCAAAAATATTAAGGGAGACTTCCGAAGCTCAGATTCATGCGTGTAATATTAAGAATCAGCTATTGTAATGGAAAAAAGAAAACGTCTACGTCTACACGCAGATTGTATATGCATATATATATATATATATATATATATATATATATATATATATATATATATATAATATATATTACATATATATAAATATATATGTGTGTTGTGTGTGTGTGTGTGTGTATATATATATATATATATATATATATATATATATATATATATATATATATATATATATATGCACACACAAACACACCATATATACATATATGTATACACACACACACACACACACACACACACACACACACACACACACACACACACACACACACACACACACACACACATATATATATATATATGTAAATATATACATTTATATATATTTACATATGTACGTATATACCTTACAATATCAGAAATCCAGTAATACCGCGCTCGGAACTCCTCGCCTAATAAGTTTGACAAGTTGGACAGCATGTTTTGACCTGGACAAGTTGTCCATCTCGCCCTCCTTCGAAAGCAGGCGAGCAGGACGAGATGACGTCACAATAGCATTTTCTGTAAACAACGACGATTGCAGGTGACCAAAAGATATTGACAGGTAATTTTTTGGTGTTATCCAATTATAATTTTGTGTTTGTCAGTTGCAGGTAAATTAGATATGTATCAAAGGAATTACAAAACCTATACAGCGTGTAAGATAAACACATATAATAAAATAATGAATGTTTACTTTCGAGCTGGGCGGTGAAGGCCTCGGGGGAGGGGGACCTCGTTGTCCTGCTGGTGCTAGCAAGTTGTCTGGATTCCCGGACGCAGCATAAGAGTAGGGAAGGGTGCCAGAAGAAGGGAAATTATTAAAATTGAAAGTTGACGCTAAGGCGGGGTTCTAGTGTATTGCAGTGTGCAACGCCATGTTATGGAGGAATCGGTGGTCTATCTATCGAAAGGTTGTGAGCGATATAATTCATGTGTTTGCAAGTATGTAATATGTGTGTGTGTGTGTGTGTGTGTGTGTGTGTGTGTGTGTGTGTGTGTGTGTGTGTCTGTGTGTCCGTGCGCGCGTGTGTGTACATACATATTTTTTTTCTTTATTGAAACAAACACACACAGACACACACACACACAAACACGCAATTTCATTCTATTTTTATGGCCCGACATTCTTACACCTAACACCAGGCAAACTTGCAGGTGAGATTAGAGTTGCAGAAATATGTATTACCTGAACTTTAAAAGGAGAGAGATTTTTGAGATATGGAATAACAGGAGCTCCCCTAGTCTGAAGTAAGTGTTCGTAGACCTCCATGTGAAAGACCAAAACACATTAGGTC
Source organism: Penaeus vannamei (assembly GCF_003789085.1). NCBI lineage: Eukaryota > Metazoa > Arthropoda > Malacostraca > Decapoda > Penaeidae > Penaeus > Penaeus vannamei. The sequence goes on along the minus strand of NW_020869315.1, from coordinate 918,233 downwards.
TTTTTTGCCTGATGTAGTCTAGTGGAAAACTTCGGCAGTTTATCTTCCGACTGTGTTAAAGAAGAAAGATTCTCTCTGGAAATATAGATGGAAAGAATGTAAGACGAAGGGTCACGCAGTATATTCTCTGTGTGGAGTCTGCTTTTCTCAACTTATCTATCTATCTATCTACTTTTATGAAGCAAACTTTCCTTCGTGTTGATCACTACCGTAGGACAGTAACGTCCCTTTCTGTTTCTTAGTCATTTTACCTCACTGTTGTTGGTGTGATAGTGCTGACTGAAGGTCGGTCAAATACGTAAGTAATATGAAGATACAGCTAGGTTTAGTGTTGAGAGAAATGCTTCTGTAACTTATTTGATTAATGAACGATCTTTGCTGCTAATAAGGTTTTGATCTTTTTTTAACCAGACTTTAACAAGATGGCGCTTTATGAAAATTAGCCTAAAGGATTTCCATAAGTAATAAGATTTTTTTTATATAAGCTGCTCCCCTATATTTTTTTTACATATCTACCATGCTTAGATAATGTTATCATATTTATTAATTAAGATGATTAATTTTTACCATTAGTAAGGATAAAGAAAAAAAAAATAT
>NW_020869315.1:907636-910136 GCF_003789085.1 Penaeus vannamei | reverse complement strand
ATTCTATTACCATTATTATTATCATCATTATTATTAGTAGTACAATTACGAACAGTTAATATATTCATAATATGATTACAATAGCAATATTAAATTAGGCCTGGTATGAAATTAAGGTAAAAGAAAAGTAATAACAATGATAACAAGAATGATAACGATAATGTTGATATCACAATCATTGTAAAAAATGAAATAATGAACAAATGATAGTGATAATACTGACGATGATACACTAAAAAGGAAAGGCATATTAAAAAAAATCACAAGCAATTTAGTATCTAATATGACGTAGGAGATATTAATGGAAGTAACAATAACAGTTATAATAAAAAGGGCAATACTATTAATTGCAGCAGGATTAATTTTATAAGAATATGAAATAAAGGGATGATAATCTTATTTTAGCTAGCAGTAAGGACAAAATATATTAAATAATATATTAGATTAATGAATAAACAATTTAACTCGAGGTTATTCAACAATCTGGCACAAATCTATATAATTATGGCTATATATATATATTATATATATATATATATATATATATATATATATATATATATATATATATATATATATATATATATATATATATTATATATATATATATATATATATATATATATATATATATATATAATATATATATATATATATATATATATATATATATATATGTACATGTATATGTATGTATATATATATATATATATATATATATATATATATATATATATATATATATATATATATATATATATATATATATATATATTTTTTTTTCCATATTCCAATGTGTTTAAGATAGGAAATGTATAAGATGAAACGGGCATAAAAGAAATTTATTGAGCAAATTGTCTCTTACCATATTCGTAGAACCGTAATTCACTCAGATATCATTATTGTAATAACAGCTATTTACTTTTTTGCTCTTTTCTGCTCGGAACGGTAGAGAACAACGCCATCTATCAGGTTTATTTCAAACTTGAAGACTCGAGACATTTCTCTACAGTGAGCACACACACACACACACACACACACACACACACACACACACACACACACATTTCATTATGACTCATAATGAAATATCTCCCCTGTTTTCCCTTCCCTTTATTGCGAAAGAAAGAAAGGAAAAAAAAAAAAAAAACAAAAGACGAGGAACTTTCGAGAAAAGTGCAGAAGTAAATTAAATGAAAAAGAGGAGAAAGAACAGCAGAAGAAGAAAAAAGGAAAGATGAAAGTGGAAGCGAAAGAGAAGACCATAAAAGGAGCGGGTCAGGTGAAGCAATGCGTTTCGAGACAAAAGTTTGAGCCCAAAGAGCGAGCCAAAGATTGCCTGGGGCTCAGTGGCAGCGGGCTTTTATTTACTGCCAATTTCTGTACCTTATACTGTTGCTAAAATTTGAATAAGGAAATCTGAATCTTCACTAATAAAAAATGGAGAAATATAGTCTAATAAGTTGTTTAATAAAACTGATAGATGGCGTTGTTCTCTACCCTTCCGAGCAGAAAAAGAGCAAAAAAGTAAAGCTGTTATTGCAACAATGATATCCGAGTGAATTACGGTTCTACGGATACGGTAAGAGACAATTTGCAGTTTTACGAATACGGTAAAAATCAATTTGCTCTAATTAATCCTTTATGCTCGTTTCATCCAATACATTTCCTATCTTAAACACACTGGAATATGTAAAAGAAATATATATATATATATATATATATATATATATATATATATATATATATATATATATATATATATATATATATATAATTGATTGATTGATTGATTGATTGATTGATTGATTGATTGATTGTTGAATAACCTCGAGTTCAATCGTTTATTCATTAATCTAACATATTATTTAATGTATTTTGTCCTTACTGCTAATGATAATGAGATTATTATCCCTTTATTGCATATTCTTATAAAATTAATCCTGCTGCAATTAATAGTATTGTCCTTTTTATCATAACTGTTATTGTTGCTTTCATTAATATTAGATATTATACTAAATTGCTTGTGATTTTTTTAATATGCCTTACCTTTTTAGTGCATCATCGTCAGTATTATCACAATCATTATTTCATTTTTCATTATTTAATTTTTGATTGTGATATCAACATTATCGTTATCATTCATGTTATTAACACTTTTCTTTTACCTTAATTTCATATCAGGCCTAATTTAATATTGTTATTGTAATTATATTATGAACATATCAACTGTTTGTAATTGTAATAGTAATAATATTGATAATAATAATAATGGTAATAGAATAATGATGGTAATAATAAAATAGTGATGATGATAACGATAATCCTGATGATACTGATAATCATTATTATCATTATTATTATCATTATCATTATCATTATCATTATCATTATCATTATCATTATTATTATTATTATTATTATGATATAAGCAATAATAATTATAATGTCAATAATGATAATAACAAAAAACAATAACAATAATAATGAATATTATTAT
>NW_020869315.1:880136-895136 GCF_003789085.1 Penaeus vannamei | reverse complement strand
ATTTTTTGTCGCTCCTGCTGTTCATTTTTTTTCTTTTTTAGTTTTACAGTGTTTTCTTCTTTTGTTTCTCGAAATCCGTTTTTATTTGTCCCTTTCTTTGAACTGAATTTGTTCTTTGTCTCTTTTTTTTCTTCTGTTTTCCGGTTTTATTTTTTCTTTCCTTTAATGCTTCGTTCTATCCACAATTTATTTTAATTTGTTTTCCTTTTTCTATCGTTTATTCTGCCATCTGTTTCTTTCTGGTCTTTTTAACGTTTTCTTCTTATTCTATTGTTTTATTTTCCCATTTTCGCTTTTACTACTTGTTTGCTTTATTCATTCCTCCTTTTTCTCTTCCTTTAACCTGTTCCTTATTTTCATTCTTAAAAAAAAAAAAAAAAAAATTCCTTTTCTTTAATCTTTTTTGATACGAAAAAGAGATAAGAGATAGAGAAAGATAAGAACAAGGTAAATAGAAAAAACAGATATAAAACAATTTATGTAGAGTTCCTATAAATGGTGCTTGTAAAGCATGGCCTTACTGCATCAAAGACTCATAAAAATAAGCATTTAATACATCCTCCATTATGCTTCGTAAACTTAATTTCTGTTTAATATCCGATGAACAATGATTTTTTTCAGTTAAGTTTATAAAGAGATGAGAGAAAGTTTTATTTTTTTGGGTGTTTTGTTCTCTTATCTTGCTAATACAGTTAAACACACAAGGGAAAAAAGTCTTTCTTTTTCTAGAAAACAAAATCGAGCGTCTTTTTCGAAACAATTTTTTTCCGACACGAAAAAAGTATTTTGTGATTGCATTAAACGCAAAATCATTGTTTTTAGAATTCACTATCTGTAGCTTCTGACATCTGACATGATATAAGTAAACAAAAATATGAAAGCGAATGAATATATAAATGTAATTTCAAATGAATTATGATATTTATAAAATATATATACAATTAAAATATCACTAGATATATCTTTCAACAATTGTTTATATTATAATTTACTATATACATTTCAAGTTATCACGGAAATGTTTTCAGTTAGACTTTTAATATACACTTGTATTGCATTTACTTCGGTATATACAGCGTAGATATTTGTTACAGTGAAAGAAAAATGAGAATAGTTCACACTCTTCAACAGTCTTACTCTTTTTTCTCTTTTAATATTTTTTTTTTTTCAGTTGTTAACACTGAAGAAAATGATTACCAGAGCAGCACTTGGGATGCACAAATTCCATGTTCAAATTCATATCGATCTTCAAAATCTTTTATTGTGTAGACAAACCAAACTTATCAAATATACCAAATATATCTTCTAGAAAGACTTAGTCACACTGGAAATCTTAAAATGAAAACAGAAGCCTCCTAAGATATAAGTATTTTGCGTGTATATCATGCGCATGTATCAGGGCAAGTGAGGCCATTTTTCACTCGCAAGATATTTGTTTCCGCAACCACTAGAAAAAGAACGTCAGATACTGTTAAAATAGATGTTCATTGTTCCCCTGAAAAAATTCCTTGCAGCTGAAATACTAAGATAACAGATGGTTATCCTCGTGCTTAGGAACAAAAATATTGCATGCCGAGTGTTACTATTCTTACTGTTAAATATTTCATATTTGTGTGTGCGTGTGTGTGTGTGTGTGTGTGTGTGTGTGTGTGTGTGTGTGTGTGTGTGTGTGTGTGTGTGTGTGTGTGTGTGTGTGTGTGTGTGTGTGTGGTGCAAATGTTATGAAAAATTGTTTCTGAATTGTTTTTACAGCTATATTTCTGCCAGCTTTTTGTACTGCTTAGTATTAAGAACATAAAAACCGCGTTTTCTGAATATTCTCATTTATGTTTGTTCATATATAATGAAAATAAAAATGTGATTATTATAAAAGAATCCCAACAAATTACTTAATTGGAAGGTTCTGAATTGATAAAAATTGCGATTTATTTATGTTACACTCATGGCTGTAGTCTAGGATAGCTCTTAAGACTTAGGTTTGAATCTCTAGAAGATGATTTTGATATCAATGAAGAAATTGATTATGATAATGATAGCTGACTGACAGTAACAATGATAATGATATAATAATAATTTGATAATGATAATGATAACAATACATGGGATAAAAATACTAAATGTGAATAGTATTGCTTACTATTAGCTTAGTGTCAGTACATGCCACACCGACTCCAGACAAGTCTATGCAATTATTTCGCTTACCCTCCGTTTATCTTTCATTATCCACGGAAAGTTTGGTTCCTCCATTCTTCTGCACATTATTGCAATCACAGAACCACTCCCCCGAATGTCTTCTTTCTTTCCAAGTCAAGAGAAGACGCCTTTAAAATTTACATGATTTAACAAGCATATCAAAAACAGAGTCGAATTGCGAGAGACAATAGCCGGGCCAAAGGACAGCGCCTTCGCCTCGACTGCCGCAGCGGAAGAAGCAACAGGACGAGAGAGAGAAAAGAACATTGCGGCTTTATATTGAAAACTCGTAAAACCCGCGGCCTGCCCTGCTGTTCTCTCTCCCGCCGCACCACTTAGCCTCTCAATGCCCTCACGACGCCAGGGAGGAGAGTGCTTTCTCATGCTAACATATGCACACTTTTACCCGAGTTATTTTTAATGATATCGCTACAATTCTGGAGGTCGGTTATATGTGTGTGTAAATGTCTTCCCAATAGAGATAAATATAACAAACTACATTAAGCAGTGTAATAACACTTACGGTCAATCAAGAGATTTTAAACTCATTTACTACAGCGAGATATAGACCGTTATAATGAGTTAGCTTTATGTAGGACAAACGTGACTAACAGCAGTTCACGATTAACATTAGGGAAGTCATATGGCAAAACAATGGAGCTAACTGCTTATATCCTCGTGTTTTTTGGAGGCCTTGTAATATCAAAGCAATGGAGCTTACTTTAAATAATGGATTTTACAGAGCGATTGTAGAAATAGGAACGCGACCAACAAATCTAGAAGTTTATCATGTACTATCGCCGTTTTTTTTTTTTTTTTTTTTTTTTTTTTTTTTTTAAATAATAATAATAACAACCTATCTGGTCATAAGGTCCTGTTGGGATGTTTTACGTGATTTTGATTGCAATTTGGATGACATCGTGCTTCATCTGCTTGACTTCACGGTTTTAGGCTCATTTGATTTGTTATTTGTTTGGCATCAATTTATCAACCTGTCCACGATTAGAAAAGTTATGATAAGTGTAAAAACCTGTTTGCGTTTTCATTAATAAAATTGCATAAATCACTGTATATGTTGTTTTGCTCTGGACTTAGTGGTTTTATGTTTCGTAGGCCTATATACGAAATTGTGAACCCCATACATTTTTCAAATTCTCCGTACCTATATCCCCCCTCCCCCCCCCCCTCTCTCTCTCTCTCTCTCTCTGTGTGTGTGTGTGTGTGTGTGTGTGTATGTGTGTGTGTGTGTGTGTGTGTGTGTGTGTGTGTGTGTGTGTGTGTGTGTGTGTGTGTGTGTGTGTGTGTGTGTGTGTGTGTGCGTGCGCGTGCGTGTGTGCCAATATATGATTATTTTTTTCATCGCCATCACTAAAATTATTCTTTTTCCGGAAAGAGGAAAACGAGTCATCAGAATCCCTACCATATTGAGTGTGTTCATTCCAACCTCATATGGTTAATGTAACCAACTACCTTCATAAAGTATCAGCCGCCTTATAGCACGGGTCTGAATGCCGGGTTTATACAAGCATACATTCGTGGGTTGATGTTCGTGTGGATTAGGTGATAGTTACGGGCTCGTGGGGGGGGGGGGTGTACCTCAAAGCGAGGATTAACTTTTCTCGTACTCAACCTCCCAGGATAGAACCCTGCCATGGTGCAATCTGACTGGCACGTTGTTGTCATGGAAACAGCGCAAGCAGCAGGTATTGCATCACAGCTCTAAACAACTTTCCCTTTCGCCAGTACTTCAGCATTGATTATTATGTCGGCCACTAACTCTTGTAATGAATAACTTCTCTCCTGATAGCGTACAACTTCTAACTTGTCAACTCCATGTCATAAGCGCTTTAGTAACAATCACCTGAATACCTAGTCACGCCAACTATACTGGAAATAATATATTTCATCAAACTTGTAGTGTAGCTACTGTATTATGTCAATGATACTTTTTAAACATATGCGTTAACGAAAAACTAACAGTTAAGATTTATGTTTTATGAAGATTCACAGTACAGTATATGATTTTGTTTATTTTATTATTATTATTTTTTAATTCTCCTTCCACTTATGTCATATCCTAGTGCAAGGACCAATGTTGTCGTAATCATCTTGGATACATATACTAGGAAGTTAATGAAAAAACTCCTCGAGCATGTAGATATTACGAGATAAGCAACTCGTAGCGTCTTCAGCACTAATTACTTTCGTATTATTAGTCTCAAGTATACGACCTCCTTCCCTTTTTCGTACCACGGAGTGATATTACCTTGGCTACCTTGCTTCTAAAGAATATTCGTTAGAGAACATTTTTGAAGACTAAACGAGAACCAATATTTGAGTATCCAGCCCCATACATAACTTAAAAGCTCATTATATATTTGATACTTCGCTATTTCCTATATTCGCTACAATTCACTTTACTTTTAGAATCTGCCTATGAGGCAAACGCAACAAAGTTAATTCATACACTCCAAAAGTCTATTTGATCCAAATCTTAGAACAAAGAAAGTACAGATCATATGTACAGGCATGGCTTATTGGATCGCTTTTCGAGGTGTTAAGGAAAACGTAAATGGGAGATCGTTGGCGGAGGCTCGTCTCTGATGCTGGGGCTTGATTAATTATTTAGAATTATCTGCCGCATCAGTCGCTAAGGTCATTAGCGGCGAAAATAGAGGTCGTTTCGGGGGGAACGAAAGTATTTTATTATAAGTGTGACGGAAAAGGCGGTCATCAGAACGAACAGAGAATCGCAAGTTCCGGAGAGAACGAAACGATATGAAGAACGAAATACGTTTTAAAAGCTAAATAAATGTTCACACGGAATTTTAATAAATCAAACACTTATCAAGGACAACTAAGAGAGAGAGAGAGAGAGAGAGAGAGAGAAGAGAGAGAGAGAGAGAGAGAGAGAGAGAGAGAGAGAGAGAGAGAGATCCCTCCCTCGTCTAGGTATGCCATATCCTTTATGTAAAGTTAAAGTCCATTCCACAGAGGCGTCCCTGTAAGAGTGCGCATTTGCATAAGTTGAGAATAGGAGTTGCAGAACGAATAAAGCAACATATATAGCGCGAGAAGACATTGCTATGCGGAAACAACAGTTATGCAAGAACTTCGCCACGTACCCATGGTAACTAAGAGTTTACATTTTTCTTTTTTTTCCTTCTTTGTCGAGTTTTCCATATGTTTGTCCGTTTCATCTTTCTCCGAGACGAACGACTTCGAATTGTGTCCGTGGAGGGAACTTCTTCCTCAACTTGAACTATTGTTATTCCTTTTATCTCGCTGTCCTTTGTGATCCTTTTGTCTTGCTCTTGGCGTACGGGTTTCTTTTGACACTTGCGCCCTCTTTTGCACTTACGCTCTCGCCGCCTTTCTCTGTCTGTCTGTCTCTCTGTTTTTCTCTCTTTCTCTTTCTCTCTGAGTGTCTGTCTGTCTGTCTGTCTTTCTTTCTGTCTGTCTCTCTATCTCTCTCTTTCTGTCTCTCTCTCTTGCTTTCTCTCACTATGTCTGTCTCTCTCTCTCTCTCTCTCTCTCTCTCTCTCTCTCTCTCTCTCTCTCTCTCTCTCTCTCTCTCTCTCTCTCTCTCTCTCTCTCTCTAGCTTTGACGAGAATTGTTTTCCTCTGCAGTAACGAGTTAAAGTTGCTTTCTAGTTTGATCATTTGTTTTACATTCTGGGCACTGAATAACAGCAAGAAACTGATGAGTAAATGAATAGTATGTATGTGTTTTTACTCTGTCCCTGTTTTTCTATCTTGTTTTTCTGGGTCTCTCCACATCTCTTCACACACACACACACACACACACACACACACACACACACAACACACACACACATATATATATATATATATAATATATATATATATATATATATATACGATACCTGTCAGAAAGATGGATCTTGGTAAAGGATATAATGAATACATTGTGAACTTTCTTTAAAAAGATTATGGAGGAAAATTGCTTTTGTTAATTAAACACTGTTGATAAAACTCAGAAAAAGAATCCCAACTTATGTCTCTTTGTAAGTGTGCACAACGTACCATCTCGCACACATCACTTTTTCTATTCTTTCGTTCATACACGTATATATATATATATATATATTATATATATATATATATATATATATATATATATATTTTTTTTTTTTTTTTTTTTTTTTTTTTTTTTTTTTTTTTTTTTTGTTAATCAACTGATACTTAGTCCTTCATGTAAGTTCTTCTCTGGTGTGCCTCGATTTCCGGGAAGGTGGTTAGGATATATGCAATATATTTTTTGTAATATATATAGCATATGACTCTGTGTGTGTGTGTGTGTGTGTGTGTGTGTGTGTGTGTGTGTGTGTGTGTGTGTGTGTGTATGTGTCTGAGGAGGCACTTTCCTCGCCCTTATGAGTCAAATTGATGGTTCTGTGAATAGGATTTTAAAATCTTCAACGACTCAATGACTCTTATATGATTTTATACCCATCTTTAATCTTTTCCGCCGGCCATAAATGATGTAAAGTATTAGTCCTTTTTCGGCTTCAGTCATCAAGGACAATATAAACTGTGATATTCACCAACAGAGTCCGGGAAGTTGTTCCATACATAGTTTCTGTTTCATGTCTCTTGAATGTAGCGGTCACTGTACTGCACAAAAACAGCCTAACAAGCCACTTCAGTCAACTGCACAAGTATGTACTTGTGTGTGCGTCTGAAAAGCTTTGTTCATGCAAATTATGTACACACGTGCAGGTTCAAAAGCATACTAGTATAAATACCTCAACATGATAACCGACTACTGACTTCTATCACATTAACTTCAAAAGTATAGAAAAAAACGAATGTAAAGTTTGAAAGTAAAAATTTATCCGTACTATACTGTATACGATGTCGCTGTATGAAAAAATAGACCTTTCAGAAACATGAAAAGATAGAAGTAGCGGTAGTAGTAACAGCAGCAGTAGTAGCAGTGGCAACAGGGGTTGTAATAGTCGTAGTAATTGTTGTTAATGTATCTGCAGTAGATATAGTAGTAGTAGTAGTAGTAGTAGTAGTAGTAGTAGTAGTAGTAGTAGTAGCAGTAGCAGTAGCAGTAGCAGCAGCAGTAGAGCAGTAGCAGTAGCAGTAGCAGCAGTAGCAGTAGCAGTAGCAGCAGCAGTAACAGCAGCAGCAGCAGCAGCAGCAGCAGTAGTAGTAGTAGTAGTTGTTGTAGTAGTAGCAATAGTAGTAGTGGTGGTGGTGGTGGAAGTGGCGGTGATGGTAATAGAAGTTGCAGCCGCAGAGGAAGAAAAATGAAAAGGACAAACTCCCCGGCGATGGCGCAAGGCTGCACGTGCGAGCATTACCTTCCGGAAGCTGGGCAAGAGTTTAATCAACCAAGAGCAGATGTCCATTCGTGATGCCTAAGTCCTCCCTCAATTAAACTGATAATACGCAGGGAAGGGACTCATCCAGAACGCGGATTAATTACTGTGAAAGACACATCAGTGAGATAAGTCTTCTGATACAGATTCCAGTTGCAAATTATGACAAAGATGCTGGAGAATGTGTCAATGGTGATTAAAATACGTGTGGAGATTTTGATGGTAATACTGCATACGAGAGTAGTTGCTGGTAATTGTCAAAAAGATGAAGGGGTGAAGGTAATGGTAGTTAGAGAATAATAGTAATTATAATAAAACTAGTTTTGGTAAAGGGAATGGTTGTGTATTACAAGCCTTAAAAGCTACATTGCTTTTGGAATAGTGAGTGTAACAGTTAGGCTGATTATGATGCTTTGCTACGTATGGCCAGTCATGATGTATGGGTCAGGAACTTGGACAGCGAACAGAACTACTCAGGAAAGAATCGAAGCAGCTAAAATATAAGTCCTGGCGTCGCGTCTTGAAGATTTCTTGGACCAAAAAGGAAGACAAATGATGAAGTGTTGAAGAGAATGGAGATGAAAAGGCTGATAGTGAAGAAGATAATAGTGGGACAGAAGCGACTTCTTGCACACGCCATGAGGAGAGGAGAGCTGGAGTATCTCAAGTCCGAATGGAAGAGTTCCAGGAAGCAGGATAAGAGGGAGACAAAGAGAAAAAAAAATGTGTACAATATTACATGAATAGAGGAAAGAGGCAGAACGGCAGCCACACTCATGCAGCTAAAAATCAGATAAAATAGAAAATAATTATATTGATGGTAGTGATGATGAGGATGATGATAAAGGTTGTAATTATAATGATAATGATAATAATGATAATAAAAACGATAAAAATGGTAATGCTTCCGATGATATATCACTAACAATAATAATGGTGGTTGAAACAGTAATACCAGTGATGATAATGATAATCTTAATGATGACAATTATCAGAATTTAATAGTAATCAATAATGGTCACGATATCAACATCATAATGTCCGTAATAATATCAAATATATCGTAATGATAGATATATGGCATAATAATAATGTCAATAATCGTGATTTTTTTTCTTCTTTTTTATCAAACCAATGGAAATAATAGTAACAGGTCAAGTGATTATCTAATAATAAAGGTAATTATAACTATGATCTCAGTAGTAATAGCAATATTACTAACTGATCACGAAAAAAACATACAACAACGATAATCGTAATGACTAATAAGGCCAATGAACTATTTCATTTGTGTGGATTGTAATAGTAATGTTAATAATAATATTGTTCGAACAGTAAAACGAGTCATAGTTCAGTGCCCTCTCGAAATGTGCTTGTCTGACTGCAACACAAAGTGTCACGAACGTATAAAAAAAAAAAAAAAAACAGGTATTGTTAAGTCCAATTCCCCCTCGAACCTTTAGCTCTTGATTCCATTTCCCACGCGACGCTGCTCTCCGATGAGACCCGAGCAACACGCCTCCCGCCTTTCACCGCCAGTATACAAACACGAATTGGCTGAGTTAATAGATTATTTAACAATCCACCAATTAATCCTCTCAATTCTAAATCCCTGACCTGATGTACTCTCACACACGCCCACTGTAAAGGAAACGAAGGGGAAAAAATGTGAAAACACGCGATTATGCCGAAGGTCTTTTCGCTTCACTGCTTCTCTAGACCAAATAAAGCGAAAAGACCTTCGTCTCTCGCGTGTTTCCTCGTTCTATCCCCTCGTTGTCTTATTCACAATTTGCTGAACATGAACCCCGCCCACTCGCACCCACATGCACAGCCGACGCAGGTACGATTAATTAGCTGTTGGCGGACGAGGTCAGACTTTCCGATTTATTTTCCGGTCGGCTGGCTGCCTTTTCCGCGGAGAATGAAGTTCGAGTCCGATTTCACGGCCAGAGAACTTTCATGTCCGGCGGATCATCCGCTTGCTTTCGCGCATACACTTGGTCAGATTTTTCGGTGTCGCGGCTCTGATGATGTTAATTACTGCCCAGAGAGCATATATGCATGTACGAGTGGGTATATGGAGGTAAATAAGTAAATAGACAGACATATCTTTATCTATTTATTTATATACACCTATATATGTATATCTATTTATGTATTTACCTATTAATTTATCCATCTCAATCCTAACATGTATATATGTATTCAGGGCATTAATACCTCATCGTCAAAGTCATAGTCAATGTCATCATCATCATCACCATCACCATGATTATTATTATCATTATCATTATCCTATGGCTAGGTAACTGCCGTTTCTGGTAAAATTAAAAAGTAAAAAATATAATCTTATACTTAACTTTATATTTGGATAAATGGGATAAATCATAAACATTTTAAAACTGCTTGATTCCCTGCGCTCCCAAGACAGGATTCTGACTCATCTTACATACAGTAAATGGTGAATAATATGTATTCCTACAAAAGCAATGAACGTTAAATATACCATTCCACTGAATGTCTGTCAGAATATTCATAGGTAAAGGCAAGTAATTTTCATATATACATGAATACGTTTGCATATATATATATATATATATATATATATATATATATATATATATATATATATATGTGTGTGTGTGTGTGTGTGTGTGTGTGTGTGTGTGTGTGTGTGTGTGTGTGTGTGTGTGTGTGTGTGTGTGTGTGTGTGTGACAAAGTCTTTTGCATTGCATATACATTATTTACACTGCAAATAACGCGTGGATCCCATACACTGATGATATCTAATACACTTCCAGCTCTTAATCATCCATCTTACACCGATTACAAAAGAGTTCCTTGAAAATAAGATAAACAATAAACTGATAAACTTTTATGTTGAAATCCTGATTCTCTATTCACTTAATAGATGAAATAGAGTTGGATAAAAACAAAATAAATTAAGATAAATACATGAATGAATAAACAAGGCTTTAATCGGGTTTACAGCCTGACACCCATTCGCTTTCAAATAGATAGATAGAACAAATACAATGAAATAGAATACAAATAAATACACAAAAACACGATTTTTTCAGGTTTATTCAGACACACTGCTCACATTCAAAGTACTTTCTGTTGGAGTAAATATACTTGTAAAAACGTTTCTGCAATTCTTCAAAGCCTCATTTTAACTCTTTACTTAACCGTGTTTTTTTGTTTTGCTTCAATGACGTCATCAAAACGTTCTCCTCTTATTCCATTTTTCTTCATAGGGGGCAAACTTGAACATATGAATAATAAAATAACTGGAAAATTATTAAAGTAAAGGAATTTGTAATGGATAAGTACACGAATAATAGGACAGAAATAAATAAAATAATCGTAGGATTTTTTTTTACTTGGATATTGATGGGGTAAACATGGTGGACGAAGAGATGACATAAATTAGTTTACGAAAGGAAGAGCTGAAAGGAAAACACAAATATCATATAGTGATTCTTCACACGTTGAAAAAATAACAATGTATCGAAAAAAGTCATCGGTATTTTCGTCTGTTTCGTGTTTTTTTTCGTTTACATTTTTTTTTTCCAAATTATTAGCATGAATCATTCACACCATGTAAGGTTAGTAAGAGATATCTTTTTTTTATCCAACATCGATAGGATACTTGACATCAAGTGGACGGGAATTGGTGAAGGAATCTCTCATAGGAATCTCTCACTGTCACTTCATATTTCAGTTCGTTTCCTCTCTAAGACAATCTCCTCAGTTAATTTACCTATTTAACTATTTTAACTTTTTAACTATTTTACTAATTTAACTATTCTGGAAGCTTCTCAAAGTACTCCAAGAAAATCAAGAGCTTGTGTCACTAAAATAAAACGAGACATTATGCACACTATCTCTTTATATTTGTCAATCACAAGATTAGCGAGCGCAAAGACCCCCGAGACGTGCTTGAGTAAAGCTTAAAGAAAGGACACAAGAAACAAACTATTCTGGAAGCTTGCCGAACTTTTCTCATGTCTCTCCCTCTCTCCCTTGTGTGTCTGTGTGGGTGTATGTTTGTGTGTGTGTAGTGTGCCACACACACACACACACACACACACACACACACACACACACACACACACCACAACACACACACACACACACAACACACACACACACACACACACAAACACAAACACACACACAACACACACACACACAAACACACACAAACCAACAAACACAAACACAAATATTTGAAAAACCGCCCCCATAGACATCCAACCCACCGACGCAGCCAGTGACGAGTCCCGTTGTACTGCCCGTGTGAACCATCCCAGCAGCAGTCAGTCAGCATTTCTCGGCTCCACTTGCCTGGTATCGCTTTCCCATTGTGGAGATTTTGCGATAGAAGGGCTCCCCTCCACCCCCCCCCCCCGCCGTCACCAATTTTCTGCCCTGTAGTTTTCCGAAAACTTTTGGGTAACGCTTTTATAATACATCCTATACACACATGAGACTGCATGTATGCAAGTACACACACACAAACATACACACACACACACATATGTGTGTATTTGAATTTGTGTTTGTGTGTGTGTACTTGCATACGTACATACATGCATACATATACAGACAAAAAAAAAAAAAATAATATATATATATATATATATATATATATATGACACACACACACACACACACATATATATATATATATCTATCTATCTATCTATCTATCTATCTATCTATATATATATATATATATATATATATATATATATATATATATATATATATATATATATATATATATATATCTACGCCAAACATAAAGAACCAAAAATAGGAAGAAAGAAAAAGTTATTGGAAATCCAAAAGTGAAAGGGAGAATGTGTGCTACCATTTCCATGTGACAATCTGAATACAAAAAGAAAATAAAAAAAGAAAGATAAAAAAAAATCAGGACATTATTAATTATAGTGAAAATTGTATTAATAGCGGTGATGAGGATTATGGAGATCTGTAATACTATTTTCATTTATGATATTCATATAAGTAAATCTTTTTTTCTCTCTTCCTTTTTATTCCTTTCGTTTATCTCGTCTTTTCCCTTATCTTCCTTCCCTCCTTTCTCTCTACCTCAACAAGGATGCGCTTGCAAAATCTGACCTCACAATCCCCGTCTGCTCTTATCAGTTAGATCAGCTGACCCTTTGTGTTTCGTCAGCCAAGCTCTCTCAGTTCCCCTGCCTAGCTCTCGACCAGCTGACTCTGCCTTTTCCTTTTCCATTCACCGATCTTTCGTCTTTATACACAGCTCTTCTCTCTCTCTCTCTCTTCTCTTCTCTTTTCTTTTTTCTATTCTCTTCTCTCTCTCTTCTCTTCTCTTTCTTTCTCTTCTCTTTCTTTCTCTCTCTCCTCTTTTCTCTCTCTTCTCTTTCTCTCTCTCCTCTTTCTTTCTCTCTCTCATCTTTTCTCTTTCTTTCTCTCTATCCTCTTTTTTCTCTCTCTCCTCTTTCTTTCTCTCTCTCCTCTCTCTGTCTTGAGATGTGTTTGTTTTGACGAGCTGATGGTCATGATCTGGTAATGAGACTTGTGGATGTTGGAGTTAATGTTTAGGTATATTGTGATCGTTTTTTCTGTTGTGTGTGTTTGTGTTTTTTTTTCTTTATCTACTCTTTATTTTCTTTTTTTTATTTAAGTTTAGATCTTCAATATCATTTACATAAATGTTGTTAGCATTGCAATATGTACCATGATCAACAATTTAATTTAATCAACAGACTCATTTTCCCCTTTCTTTTCCTTTCTTCAATAAATTGAATTAGAATTATGAATATAAATTATTATTTGTTCGTGCAGTAGACACTCTACATTAAAATTATTAAAATCCCTTGCATTCTGTTGCATGATTATCTACTTATCATGCCCTTACAAAAAGTATTGTGCTATTTTTATTTAAAATATTTAAAACTTGTTTCATATACTGTACGTATTTGGAAATATCACATAGTGTTTATTAGGTAGATAAAGATATACTTAAAACACACTTAAAACACATATTGAGTTTTTTTTTTTTTTTTTTTTTTTTTTTTTTTTTTTTTTTTATCTAAGAAGCTTTAGTTACTGATTCAACTATCTCTATTTGAACGCGAACAAGTTCACCTAAACAGTACATACATATCTACACATATCTAGTATGCCGTTTTCAATATATACGTCTGCATATCCAGAGTATACCGTTATATATATATATATATATATATATATATATATATATATATATATATATATATATGTGTGTGTGTGTGTGTGTGTGTGTGTGTATGTGTGTGTGTGTTCATATCTATGTTTTCTAAATTACGAGACAATGGTTCAAGTAATCTTACCCTTATCATGGCAAATGCATCATCCACATGGCTCCATATTCCCCTAACGCACCACGAAAGGGGAACATGTACCCAGCAAGTTCGCCGTCGCCACCAGGTCGCCAAAACGACGCCGGAGTCAGAGATCTTGTCTCTTCAGCACAAGGAGGAACCGCGAATTCGAGAGTCGCTGGCCCGGGTGCGAGGGAGACGCAGCGCCGCCCCGCTTCCCAAGGCCCTTTTGAATGTGGGCGTGTGTCGTTTCGTAGATTCTTTGGGGCGCAAAGAGATCCCGGTCCCAAGGGGAAGGAGGGGGCGGGGGAGGAAGGGGAGAGGGGAGGGTGCGAATGGACGAGATGACAAGCGAGCTCTGTCTTGTGCGCCCCAACAATAGCTTTTCAAATCCGCCAATTCCCTGTGGTATTCTCAGGAAACAGAATGGCAAAGAAGAAAAAAAGAAAAAATGAATATGAGTTTTATTCATTTCATGAGCAGCTAAATAGAGAGTCAGGGGTTAATGAACAGATACATATATATATATATATATATATATATATATATATATATATATATATATATATATATATATTATATATATAGAGAGAGAGAGAGAGAGAGAGAGAGAGAGAGAGAGAGAGAGAGAGAGAGAGATAGCTTACAGACACAATTCAGGTGGGGCGACTATATATGGAGCACAGGGGATCACGTTATCATAATAAGAACAGATAACCTGGATAAAAAATAAAAATCAAATATACTCACATGTCCCACACAGATTTTTCATTTGACATATTCGTATCTTTAAAGTAGCCGTGGGTGATATTATAATAAGATCAGAGGTAACAAACTTTCCCTCTATATACTGCTAACCGTATGCAGTATACTTCCTGAAGTCATAGTTTTATATCTGCAACTGTCTTGCTTTTGCCCAGCCTTGGATAGAGAGAGAGAGGGGAGGTGGGAGGCAGACAAGCTGATAATCAGCCAACACACACACACACACACACACACATACACACACACGCACACACACACACACAGCGAAAAAGAAAGGTAGCCAGACAATCTTATAAACACTTAAGCAGAGAGAGAGAGAGAGAAG
>NW_020869315.1:872636-875136 GCF_003789085.1 Penaeus vannamei | reverse complement strand
TCATTATGATAAACTTTGATGACGATGATGATGATGATGATGATGATAATGATGATGACGATAACGATGATGATAATGCTGATACATGACGATGATGTGATGATAATGATGATGATGATGATGATATGATGATGACGATGATGAATGATGATGAGATATGATGACGATGATGATGATGATGGAATGATGATCATGATGCGATGATAATGATAGATAATGATCTAGATAATGTAATGATGATAATGGTAAGGGCAATGATCATAACGATTATAACATATAGTGTAATACTAGAAGTGTTGTATGATCAGCACATATGCTCTGTTGCTTTCCTCTTGAAAATAACTAGCGCACGTAAACTAACCCTCTTGTACTACGAGTATGGACAGTAATGGTACTATAAAGAACACCTTTGAGCAAACACAAAGGAGTGGTTTCTATATACATTCCTTTCAGCAAAATTTCCAGTTGCGAGACATAGTACCACATAGTACCTCGAACTTTATACCTGTACGGAATCTGTGGTTGCAAATGAGTTAAACTTCTGTTAGTCTATTGCCATAACTTTTCGCTTTCCTTTCAGCTGCCACTGTAATCTCATCATGGGTTAGCGGACACTGCGCGGACAGAGACAGAGACACCGCTGAAAAGAGTTTTATGAAACTTTATTATTCTACCCGTTCGTGGTGATAACTTCATTCCGGGGAGTTGGCCTTATGCTATTTAATTGAAGTCTTATAAAACGTTTCTTTATGTAGTAGCTGGAAGTGGAATACTTCTGACAGGGTACTTGTATGTGTTTGTTACTAAGTACTTGTATTGTATAGCTTTCGCATCTCTTTCACAATGAGTGTTTCCTTTTAATATGCAAATTAGATTTTCGGCTCTACTGATTCCAGATCTCATTATAGCGACTTGAAAATTAGCTTTGGATATGTCTTTTGATCTTCAACTATTGTCATTATTCATTTTTGTTTCTTCTTCATCAGACTCACAACTCAGAAAAAGGATCAAGATGTAAAAAATGCATGCTCAAAAATGTACCATCCAAAAGTCTTGTCCATTCTATCCGGTAATGACCATATAAATGATTAATGGTTAAAACAAATAAATGTGCTAAACATCAGATTATATAGCACTATGGCTCTATAAAGAACGCATAATCACAGGTTCAGTGTGTATACGTTGGCGCGTGTTTAGTTTTTATTTTATTTTATTTTTTTATTTGCATGAATATGTCCTCTATACATTTTGCATCCACACATTAGAAATCATTAAATAAAAATATTGAGAGTATTTTGAGTAACAACTTTTTCTTCTCGGTGAATAGTCGAAAGTTTATTTATTCCAAAGAAGTCTTTCGGTCAAGCGTGAAGGAATGTCCTCAGAGGTTAGGATCAGGTGGAAAAAGGGCTTTCGTAAAAGAGGCACTGGGAAGAGAAAACGAAGAAATGTACTTCTGTGTGTATTGAGAAAGAGAGAGGGAGAGGGAGAGGGAGAGGAGAGGGAGAGGGAGAGGGAGGAGAGAGAGGGAGAGGAGAGGGAAGAGGGAGAGGGAGAGGAGAGGGAGAGGAGAGGAGAGGGAGGAGAGGAGAGGAGGGAGGAGAGAGAGAGAGAGAGAGAGAGAGAGAGAGAGAGAGAGAGAGAGAGAGAGAGAGAGAGAGAGAGAGAGAGAGAGGAGGGAGAGGGAGAATTGCACATTTTTACACCGATATCATAACGGTGAAAGTACTGTCAAACGAAAATGATTGCTAACGATATAAAATAGCACCTGTTTTCGACCTCGCCACAGTTGACCTTTATAAAGGTACATAATTTGACCGCGAATGAACTGCTGCGAATTGAGGCGAGGATGTGGAACAACATAAAATGGAACAAATGCCGAGGGGGATAAAATCATGTGGCCTTTATCCCTAAATATGTTTTATCGGCACATTCAGAGCTTGTTTTCAAAGGCAGTTTCATGTCCCATCCCCGGTGAATTCAACACAAGAACATGCACAGATTGAGACCGAGAGCAAGGCTGTATCTGGGACGAGGTTGGTTGGGAGGTTATATTCACGACCAGAGTGGGATCCGAGTGCGATTCCGGCCGGGGGTTAATGTGTCTATGCCCCCCCCCCCCACCCCGTAAGGAAATCAGGGGTTTCCCGAATCTGCGTGAGGTTTTCTATTCATATGCACCGAGGGATATATACACAAACATGCACATACGTATTCGCAGGCACCCACAGGTATATTCGCAGACACGCTGATACACCCAATTACAAACAAGCACACACACTCCTAGCCCCCCCCCCCCCCTCTCTCTCTCTCTCTCACGTATATACACATATCTGCCCTTCCAATATCCCTCCACGTTGATTCGTTGTTTGCGACAACGCTATCTTTTAGCGAAATATATATTTTTTTGCTATTAAACATTTTATTCTCGATTTTTAGGGAAAAGCGAAAATGCAGCTTCATATAGTATCATGTTCCCGGCACTGATAACGCTGGAGCT
>NW_020869315.1:865136-867636 GCF_003789085.1 Penaeus vannamei | reverse complement strand
AAAATAATGAAACGTGTGACAGGCTCCTTTACCATTTCATCCGGAGATGCATTAAATGTAAGCATTTTTCTTTTTTTCTTTTTCACCGATTACTCCCTTAAAATGAATTCACGAATAAATCTTCAGTTCTTTCACCAACCACAAGACTGATCCTCGCCTTTCACCGCGCTCCCCCTACATCCATAACCGCTGCTGATGCTTGTCTTATCTTCCCTAATCCCCTTGGGAGAGTCGATTCATCAAACTAATCCTCGATGAATCAAAGGGAGATTAATCAACCTTCTTGATTTGCATAAAATCTCATTGGACATTATCGTCGCACGTCGGTGTGCGAATTGGTTGTAATCCGGAATTGATTTCAGATCATAATTTTTGTATAAATAAGAGGTCTTAACTACAAGTAGAAGGGTTATGTTATATGACAGTGAAGAACACAGTAAGATTTATAATAGGACTCTCCATTAACTCTCAAAGTCATTTGGGAAACTAATCAACAACGTTGATTGGCTTCCTATCTTTTGGCGACTAACTTCAAGTAAAATTTTGAACAAAGATTGATGGAACTGATACTAGTTTTTTTTTTCTTGAGCATTTTTTCTTTTCTTTTTAATGTCTCTAATACCATCCCCCATCTAATCCCTTTCTCTAACTTCCTTTTATAAACACAAACATATATATCGATACGTGCATGAGTGCATGTGTTTGTATGTGATTTTTACATTTATAGTTATATTAGTATATGTGAATATAGCACAATACACACACACACACACACACACACACACACACACACACACACACACTCACATACACACACACATACACACACACACACACGCACACGCACACGCACACACACACACACAAATATATAAACGTATATATATATAATATATATATATATATATATATATATATATTATATATATATTATTTTTATATATTATATATATATTGAGTGATGTGTATACATATATATAAAATACATACATATATTTATACATAAACATATATATATATGCATGTATAAACACTTGTATATGTATGCTTATGTGTACATTTGTATATATATATATGTATATATATATAATTATATAATAAATATATATATGCATATATATAAATGTATACACACACACACACATATACATACACACACACACACACACACACACACACACACATATATATATATATATATATATATATATATATATATATATATATATATATATATACGTATATATATGCACACACACACACACACACACACACACACCACACACACACACACACACACACACACACACACATATATATATATATATATATATATCTGTGTATGCATATATATGTATACATATACATACAAATTATATATATATATTATATATATATATATATATATATATATATATATATATATATAATACGTATAAATATATGTATATATGTATATAATATTTATATACATTTAAAATCGAAGAAACCGACTTTTGATTTAAAGTCAAAAACATGGTTATCTGTACTGTCCTTGAGTCTTGCAAGTTTTCTGCCTTGTCTTTTGATTTCGCGGTCAAGTAGTTTAAAAAGCCATGATTTATAGGTGTTTGTAGAGAGGAAAGACTTATCATACAGTTTAAATCTGAGGAAGTTGGGGATGGTGCTATATGGTTTACAATAATTTAGAAATTTCTGGTCCAATTCTATTTTCTTGAATTTGAATATGTTCTTGTTGACACTGTAGGTCTTGAGTGTTGGTTGGCAATATCTTCTAGAAATAATTTCAGTAGTTGATTTTTCACTCGGGCACCGTAGTCTCAATATGAAAAGGGGAACCAGGGTTGTGACGAACATTTTTATTATGTAACGTTTCGAACATATCAAATCTCCATCATTAGACTAGAAATAACGAACAAAGAACAAACAATTAGATAGAACACAAAAACACGACAAAAAATAGTTCATAGAATAACAAAGTGAATGGGCATCAGAAATAAACTAAAAAGAAAAGGACATAAACATTTTGGTAAGATACAAACTATGGGTAAGGGTGAGAACATACCAATAAACAGGGGTGAAGTGCTCGTGACTGTGGTTGGGCTATACTGTTAACAATTGAAAGGCTGTTGGTGTTTGACTTGGGTTTCATCTTTTGGATGTAAAGGGATTCCGAGGCGAGAAGGTCCAGTCTGTTAGAAGTAGTGGACAAAATTTGTAAATCTTTAAGAGAGAATGAATGGTCTTCCGTATGTGAAAGTTGCCGGATAGCAGAGGAGGGTCTGCTCAGAGGTAGGCTGGTTCTTATTGATTCACCCAAATGTTCAAGTATACGTTGTTTGAACCATCGTGTAGATGATCCAATATACTTAGCGTTACATCTAGGACAACTAAAGAGATATACAATATTTGAACATAGGTCTGAAGGCAGAGGCATTCTCTTCTTGAAGAAACATACATAGTGCAGTTTCTAATATACAATATATATAATATATATTAT
>NW_020869315.1:847456-854956 GCF_003789085.1 Penaeus vannamei | reverse complement strand
ATATATATATATTATATTAATGTTAGATATTATGTATATATATATATGTAATAGTATTAATATTTGTAGTGTTAGTGTGTGTTAGTTAAGGTGTGTGTTAGTTGATATGTGTGTTTGTGTTATTGATATTGTGTAGTTGTGTGTGATATGTGTGTGTGTGTGGGTGTGATAGTGTGTGTGTATGATGTGTGTGTGGTGTGGTGTGTTGATGTGCGTTTAGTGTTGAGATGTGTGTGTGTGTGTGTGTGTGTGTGTGATTTGTGATTGATGTTGTGAGTGTGTGTGTGGTGTGTGTTGTGTGTAGTGTCATATATATATTATAAATATAATATATATATAATATATATAATATATATATATATGTATATATACTATTATTATTAATATAGTATATATAATATATATATATATATATATTATATTATTATATATATATATATATTAAATATTATGAAGTAGTAAGATATGAAGAGATATATGTAGGTAGAGAGAAGAGGATTAGAAAGAGGCCTGAGGACCGGACATGTTATAAATCCATATATATGATAATATATTATAATATTATATAATTATTATTATATGTATATATTAACATATACTATATAGCATAACGCCAATACCCTATAATATATAATCACACCAATAATGTTATAAAATATATATTTAAATACTATATATATTATTATATATATATTATAATTATATATAATGATAATTATATATATATATATATATATAATATATATATACTATATGTGTGTGTGTGATTTAGTGTGACGTGTGTGTGTGTGTGCAGTAATTTGTCAATATAATAGGATTATATGTATAATATATTATATATATCATATATATTATATATCATTATTTCATAATATAATGATTACATATACACAATGTGATCTGTATCTATCAAGCCACTAATCATATACTTTTTTCAAATTTACTTATATTCACTAATTACCTAATATTTAATACTTATCTACTAAACTACTAGTATATATATATTATCCCTTAACCCATACCACCCACATTCCTCATCCCCCCACCCCCCCCGCACATCTACAAGAACCAACCAACCTCCACCCAGACCCCAACCTCTTCTCTCCGGCACATCCACAACATTCGCCCACACCCAACCCCACACCCAATCCCTCACTCACACAACACACAATCACAGACCACACTCTCTCTCTCCATCTTCACTTCACCATCAACCAATACAACAACTAATAATAGTAACACATATATATATAATATATATAGTAATATTATATATATATAATATGATATATAATTGTAATATATATATACACCATATATATATATATATATAATACAACTAATAATAATACTTATATATAATATATATATATAATATACATATATAACAACATATATCATATAATATATATAATATAAATATACTATATCACCCATAAATAAATATACAATACACATTACTCATCAACATAATTACTACACTATAACCCACACATACCATAGTATATATATAGTATATATGTGTGTGTGTGTGTGTGTGTGTCGATGTGTGTAGTGGTGTGTGTGTGTACATATATACATAAACCTATCTAAATAATAGCAGAGCCTAGCGCAAAAGCGGATGAAATCAAAGAAAGACGACCACCAACTAGATAACATCAAAATACAATTTCCAAGATGGAGTTTACGCCGAAAAGGCAACAAACAAATTTACAACACCATAAGCGTCGTTCCCATAATCAATCACCTTCGCTTAATGATAATAAAAAATAATAATAATAATAATAAAAAACAATGAATAGATTATAATAAGTCCTTTTCCTCTCGCTGTAAACAGGAAAAAAATCCCATTCTACTCCGCTCTTTTCTATCGTGGAATTGAGGCGCTCGTTTTATAGGCCTATTTCCCTACTCTCCATTTTTTCTTTATGAGCTAATGCCTCCATAAGATCCTTTTCTCAACTCTACTCCCTTTTCTCCATCCACCCTCTTATCTGTCCGCGTGGTAATCGCTTTGCCGTTATTTAAAGGGAAAACGTCGATAAAGGGAAGAGCACGCCTGTTTCAATTGTTCTTTTCCTTGCTTTGTTTTTTATGTTGAGAGGTAGGCTATGAGTTGAATTAGACACGATACGATCAAGGATCTGAATGAAACAAGATCCTAAATGGAAATTAGATCACATGTACTTTGAGCCTCGGATATATATGTATATATCACATGTATATTTTTTTTCTATCCGTGTATAACTATGTATGACATAGCAATGTATATACTACTATATACTATATAATTATATAATATAGTCACTAAACACACCACATATACCTTATATTATATATATATATATAGTATATATAATAATATATATGTGTTGTGTGGGTGTTGTGTGTGTGTGTGTGTATCTAAATATAATATATATATATAATATTTTATAATATATATATATATATACTATATATAATATATATATATATATAATATAATATATATATATATATATGTGTATATATATATATATATATATAATATATTATATATATATATATATATATAATATACACACACACACACACACACCACACACACACACACACACAGCACACACACACACACACAACACACACACAATCACACACACCACACACATATATCATATATATATACTATATAGTATATATATATATATATATACTATATATATATATATTATATATAATATTCTGTGTGTGCTAATGTGCATGTGTGTGTGTGTGTGTGTGTGTGTGTGTGTGCTGTGTGTGTATGTAACGACTAAGTATGCACTTTGTGTGAATGTGCATGTATGTGTGGTGTGTGTTGTGAATGTGTTGTGTGTGTGTGGTGTGTGTATCTATCTATCTAATCACACACATCAAACACACACAACACACACACACACACACACCAAACCACACAGACAGCCACACACCACACACAACACACACACCACACACACACAATATATATATATTATATATACATATAGTTATATATATATATAGTATATATAATATATATATAATACATCACTATATATATATATATACAGTATATACATACACACTATGTAATATAATATACATATTATACTACACATAATATTATATAATTACACATCACACACATACATACATTGCCAACTAGAATGTTATATTTAATATCGAGTACCGAGATGGGTGTTCGCCTTGCAAGCGTAGATATCACGAGCAGCTGTAACTTCCTTCTTAGGATTCAAGCAGTAGAGTAAAGACTGAGCAGATCAGTGAGAACAGGAGCAAGACAGGAGAAACATAGGAGTCATGACAGGAAGGAACAGGATCAAGATCAAAGAGAATATTCACAGGAGCAGACAGGAGAACAGGAAGCAGACAAGGAAGAAACAGGAGCAGATCAGGAGAACAGGTAGCAGACAGTAGAAGAACAGGAGCAGAACTAAGGAGATACAGAGAGTGACATAGGAGAATGCAGGAGGACAGACAGTACAGATTCAATATGAGGAGTTATCACTATAATATCTTTATATATAACTATAAACTTAGCTTACACACCACTAGATTTAATAATATATTTTTGTTGAATGTGCGATGGTCGAATGGTTGCTATAGGGTGTACCGTGTGTGTTGTGTTGTGTGTCGTCCTGTTCATGTGTAGTGTGGTTCAGTTCGACTCACTGATTGTGCGTGTGTGTGTACTCCGCTCTCCGCTCTGCTCGCCATCTTGTTGATGTTAGGCGATAGATACTGGATGTTATGGATTAGATGGTATGTGATGGATTGAGTGGTAAGTTAGGATAGTGATTGATGATGTTCAGGATAAGATATGGAAGATTGATTGAGATAGTAGTATGATTGAGGATTGTAGATGTGGGATTATGAGTTGTTGATGTGGATGTGATGTGGTTATTGTATGGTGTGTGATGTGGTGATGTACTGATATGTATATAATATAGCAATTCACAGATTATTATACACACATTATTTACATGTATATAGCATATTATACCTCAAATATATAAATATTGATTAAATTAAATTAAAATATAATATATAAATATTATAATTAAATATAAATATTGAATAGTAGATATTAATACATATATAATTGTGTAATGTTGAGCTTGATTAGTGTGTGGGTATTGGTGTTGATTGTAGTTGATGTATGTGTGTGTTGTGTGTGTGTATGTGTGTGTGTGTGTGTGTGTGTGTGTGTTGTTGTGTGTTGTGTGTGGTGTGTGTTTGTTGTGTGTGTGTGGTGCATTATAGTAGTTGATAGTTGTGTTAGTATATGTGTGTTGATGTGTGTGTAGTGTGTGCGTATTAAGTATTAGTAGTGTATTGATATATGTATGTAAGTGTCGTTATTACTAATATATTATATGTATAATTAATTAATAGTATAAATATATATTATAATATTTAATTATATATTATTACATATATATTAATATATAAATATATAATATATATATGTTATATATATAATTAATATATAAATATATATAATTTATTATATATATTATATATATTAATATATGTATTACATACATAATGATACATTAATATTTACCAACCCATTATAATTCAATATTACCATACATTCATATATTACTATATATTATAATATACTATATATATATATATATATATATTTATAATATTAATTATAATTATTTAATTATGTGTGTAATATTTTTATATATAATTATACTATTATATTATATTATATATTAATATAATATCCATATATTGTATATATATATTATTAATATATTAAATTATATTATTATTTATTAATACTATACTTTACTACAATAAATTATTATATATTATACTATATACTATTGTATATCTGAGGTAAATATAGTATTATATATATTATACTACGCGTGCGATATACTTCTTGAGGAGTTATACGGGTGTATACTATATTATTAGTATTACCCTCAATATATAATGTTATTCTATTTAAACTATCACAAGTATAATATATATTATATTATTAATAATATATTATATTTTAATAATATTATATATTTATTAATAATACATTATAAATTAATTAATATATACTATAAATATAATTATATTATATATTATATACTAATATATATAAATATATAATTATATATATATAATATATTTATATACGCTCACACACACTAGACACACCAGTTACTTATAATGATAATCTAAAATTAATATATAATTAGTATATACTATATAAGGTGATGGGTTGTTGTGTAGTGGCGTGTGTGCTGTGGCCTGCGTGTGTGTGTGCTGGTGACTGGTGTGTCAATTACTACATCACATACCATCCAAATATATATAATAATGAATATACTATATATCATATTTGAGAAATATATATAATATATTACACACACTACCACACACACTACAACACATCTAACATACACACCACAGCACATAGTAGTATATGTGTGTGATAGTTATATATATATATATAATATATATAGTAGTATATATATATATATAATATATAATAACACACACACACACAACACATACACAACACACACACAATATCACATAGATATACTATAATATATATATAATATAGATATATATAATATATATATATATCATTATAACATATATATTACTATATATATAACATATACACATACACACACACAAACATACAATATACATATATATATATTATATACACAATATACACGCACACACATCACACACAACACACACACATACTACACACACACACACACACACACACACACACCACACACATATATATATATATATATATATATATATATATATATATATATACATATATATATATAATATATATATATATATATATATATATATATATATATATATATATATATATATGTATATATATAATATATATATACATATATATATATATATATATATATAATATATATATATATATATATATATATATATATATATATATTTATATATATATATAATATGTACATCACACAGAGACAATACACACACACGTACACACACACACACACACATACATATATATGTGTGTGTGTGTGTGTGTGCGGATAGATAGATAAATGAATAGATGAATAAATAGATAGACATAAGGTACAGATATCTTTTACACAGATGCACACTGTATATAGAGAGAAAGGAAATGAAGTAATAAATGAGAATATCCCAATTCCAAACCATGTAACCTTTATCGGTAATATATAGCACACGCTTGTATCATAATCCCGGAACCGGAGATCATAAAATAACTAGTTAAATAAGTGTATCCCATTCCTCTTGAAACCCCTTATGTTATTAAATTTTCCTTTACCGAAGCAAATATAGTGTATAATCAGATATATTAAAGTATACAATTTGATTAACCATAGTCAAGTGAATTTGTTGAACAGTAGTTAACCTAGAAGTTATCAAGAATCAGAATTAAGAATGGCGTTCAAACACAAAAATGATAATTTTTTTGTGTAAGGAAGCAGCAGTGATAAAAGTGGCACTCAAAATTACACAAATAATAATGACAAGATAGTAATAATCATATAAGGCCGAAATATTGAGCATATTTACAACGGAAGTATATTCCATTATGAAGGCCGATTCATTTTATTTTTACAAGTGAAATTCCTTCCTAAATCTCTTGTGCTCAATAAGGCTGTGACTTTATTATGAATTCGTTTTGGGTAATTAAAGAGAAAAACATTAGAAGAAACATGTAGTATTAATAGTGACAATGATAATGTCAATAATGATATTCAAACATTGAATCCTGATACTGATAACAACAATCATTACAATAAACAAGCAACAACAATAACAACTAATTTATTAGTAATACGTGCATCGTACTTTATAAAATCATTATTTCCACCACTGTTTTTTCCTGGTTTGCCTGTGATAAACTTAAAAATACTTAATTTTATGTGGCTGTCTCTCTTATCCTTTTATGTTGTCTACATTTTCCCTAAGAAAACCTATTAAACGATGCCTTTTTTATGTCATGACTGTAAAAAGTAACATTTTCTACTCTCAAAGCTCATATTCTTTCCTATGTACCGCAGCATATACATTACCATATTTTTTGTTGAAATCTTAAAAGCCTGTACTTGCCATTACGGGACAGGAACTCGGGGAGTCGAATGTTTTATAATGAGCCAAGAAAAATGAGAAAGAAAAAAAGAAAACGTTTAAAAGAAAAAGAACAAAAAATGTTTAAAGTAAACATCCAGCGGTAAATTTGCAGGGATTTTTTTTTTTTAATGAAAAGTTAGTAGCACGCTCCTCCACCACACCAACTGTATAAAAGAACTAATAAGTTTTACACGGAAGACCGAGCGAATATATTGTACCCTGTATAAAATGCTCGTAGAAATATCAATCAGCTAATGCAAGGCGCTTTTTCGGCTCTAACTTCCAGACCGTTTTCTTTCCAAGGTTTATATTTTTGCAGGCTAATCATGTTCACATCAT
>NW_020869315.1:827456-834956 GCF_003789085.1 Penaeus vannamei | reverse complement strand
TCCCTCTGCTTCTACTTCTACTGCTACTCCCTCTGCTTCTACTTCTACTGCTACTCCCTCTGCTACTGCTACTCCCTCTGCTTCTACTACTATTGCCTCTTCGCCTGTGACTGCTTCTTTGTACTTCGCTATCCCCTTTCTCTGTCTATTTTGTATATGTATGGAAAGGACTCTTATTGTTTTAAAAGCACTGCCCGATTAATAGCATATGTGGAAGCAATAGTCAATCTATTTCCGCATAATCTGGAAGTTTATCCATTGCTTTTTTTGGCTTCCAGTTTTGTTTGTTTGTTTTCTTCTCGAGGAGTGAACGGGACCCCTTTGTTCCTTCCTACTTGGTCTCTAAGCCTCTCCTGCCTCACAGGAGTGTTTCGGGCTCCTCCTTCACAGATGACATCTGGCCATAAGCTGGATGTGAACCTTACAGTACTAAGAAATTTTGGTGGCAGCTGGTGGGAAAGTGCTTTTAGTAATCTTTCGGAGTCTTTTCTTGTGTCAAGAATATTACTAGTTTGTCTCGTTTGCCATGTATAACTGTATAACTGTGAGAGCCACATTCTTTTTGCCGTCCGTGTTCCTTATCTTGCACGGTTCCAAATAATCGTTGTCTTGTGCAAGAGCAGTACTTTCTTTCCCTGGCACAGCCTTTGTCGTTGCAGAGCAGAGATGTTTGCTGTTTGTTTAATTAGCCTTTGTGGCTCTTGTCAGTAGAGGGAACTGATATCTTTCGTGTATAAAAAGTTATCGATTAATAACCTTTCAGCTATGTTGACCTGTTGTTGCTGTGTGCTTAGGAAGCTGAAGGAACTTTCAACTCTGTTGTAATACTATTTTGTGTATGTGTATAGCTTGCAACTGTGTTGCAGTAGTGCGCCTCGTACCGAACTAAGTGAAATTATTACTAGGTACACTGTTTAGCTAAATTACTTTCTCGCTGTGACTTATTCCTCTCCAGATATGAATGGAAGTGCACGAGTGATGGGGGATGACGTCAGCATCTATACCTTCATTTTTCAGAAGATCGAGGCCCTGTCAGCAGATTTTCGGGAAGTGAAGGATCAAATTCAACAGCTTCAACTAACAGTTGCCTGGCATATTTCACGGCATAAATCCAAGGTTTTGGAGTCAGATGCTGAATCTCTGGGAGATGGGTCCAGCAGCTGTTCACAATTGTCGACCAGCCATGAGGACGAAGTGACTGTTTTGCATCACCAGCTGCTGCAGAAAGACCGTGAGTTAGAGGAGCTGAAACAAATGATTACGAGAAGGAAGCTGCACCACCATCGGATTCGCAGCAGTTCAGCCACAGAACTTGTAGTCCCGGCAAGGGT
Organism: Penaeus vannamei; assembly: GCF_003789085.1. Classification (NCBI taxonomy): domain Eukaryota; kingdom Metazoa; phylum Arthropoda; class Malacostraca; order Decapoda; family Penaeidae; genus Penaeus; species Penaeus vannamei. The sequence goes on along the minus strand of NW_020869315.1, from coordinate 833,625 downwards.
TCCACCATTGCTTGTCCACTGCAGCCACTTCCCAGGAGCTTATTTCATGACCCATGCATTCTCCACATCACTAAGGCAGTGTAGTGAACAACCGGGCCATGCTCCTCTGCAACAGGACACCTCGCACGAGAGACCAGCTTTACTTGTGCCCAAAGACGAGGATCAACCTGTTCAACATTATCCTGAACGACCATCTCGAGCAAGAGACTTCTACGCCAGTTCTGCAATAGAAAAGTCACCCCTACGAACTGCTCCAGTGCATCGTCGATGGTGTGCGCACCACAGGAGCATTACCCACAACACTTCTGAGTGCCGAGCAACAGCAGCCCATTCGAAGAAAGTCCAGAAGCAGCTTAGGCGGCGTATGTGTTTTAATTGCCGCAGACCAGGACACCTCGCCTGGGAGTGTCCCTTTCCAGTTAGCCAGTATGGCAGAGCTCCCAGCCCCACTGGCAAAGATGCAGCAGGGAGTAACGGCTTTTGGTATATAAGCCAAAGGCACCAATTTCATCCCTTGCAGTAGTGAATGCTGCAGGATCGTCAGAACGACACCCAGCAGCACCCAGAGATGATTCGCCTGCCGTCCCAGGACGTAACCCTAAGCACCAAACAGGAGCTGCTGTGCATCTTGCTCATCTGACGAAGATTCCTCCACGGACAGGATGCTTCTTGGATGGCTGTATCGCTCGAGCAGGTCCCGCAGACGGTGTTGTCGTGCTAACGCCTGTAACAGCTCGAACACTCACTCTGCTGCCTTCTATTCTGACAGCCAAGGATCGTCGTTGCTCTGTGTGGGCAATTAACACGTCTTCAAGGACCCTGACACTCCATGGTGGGACGCGATTAGGCACCGTGGCACCAGTGGAGGCAACTTGCTGTACTGACCCAAGCCAGGTAGTCTTTGCCAGGTCGGACAAATGCCCTGTCAAATCCGACTACCGAATGACTGAGCATCGGGAGGATACGATATCCTTTGCTCAGACACATCCACTCATAACAGACTTTCTTAACGACAGCCAGGACGATGATGACGTCGCCAGGACCAGGAGCAGTACGAGTTCTGTCGAGGCCGATGTCCTGGCTATCAACAATGATGCATTTGGTGACTTCGAGCGTGAGGATGACGGTTTCATCTGGATGATTACAGAGACGCTCCATTGGTCGAGGATTTTGGTGATAGTGATGCTGAGGTCGAACATGCTGAACTTCCGCCCTCAATCGCCATCGCCGTCTGTGAAGCCGCTGACATGCTGATCAGGAGTGTTTTGTAACCATGATATTTGTCTGTTTGTCCTTATTAATATTGCTCAAATCTTATTGTCCAGATGTTGGGTGATTGTGATGTGGCCGAGCACACTAAGCTTCCGTCCTAAGTCACAATCGCCGTGTATGGAGCTGCCGAGATCCAGTAGTATTCTTATTGGTTTATTTCTGTGAATATATAACTTTTGTCTTGTGTGCTCCAGTTGGTTACGACTGACACGTCTCAGCTGGGCGCACACCCACCTTTGTAAAGGCAAGTAACAGGGCTCAGGCCTACCCTTTGGTTTTGTTTCAGATCCTGTCTCCGCTGACCACTCCGACCCAAGGCATGGGAGGATTGTGGAGTGTGGTCTGCAGTCCAGAGGAGAGGGCGACACACTCCAGTTACACTCGCACTTAACTTTGTACGGCGCCAGGTTTTCCCCTGCGTGGGACTGCTTTGGTCACCCCTGTGCCCGTTTTCTGTTGCCCGCTTTTAATTTTTTAATTACCACCTTCTGTTAATTTTTACTAGTTCTTTTTTTGTTTGATATATTATTTTTGTGTTTTAAGATTCTCGTTTTATCCCTGAGCCCTAATTTAGTTTTGTAGTGAATTAACTTATTTCGCGGTGTCAGTGACATGACACGTCATTTTCTGCCAAGTCATTTTTTAAGTTTTATTTTAACTCTTCTGTCATTAGTTTTAAATACTTATTTGTCGTTTTATATCATTCCCTTGTATTTTTATTTATTACTGGAGTCCTTTTTGTCTTTATGTATGTTTTAGTTTGATTTTTATTGATGTACGTATATTTTCTTATTTGGTATTCTTATGGTGTTTAGTTTGTTTTATGTGTATATTTTAGTATCTTATGTTTTATCATGTATTCTGATTGAATTGGATTTTATTTGTAATTTTTTTTCTGGAAATGATTCGTTTTTTGTGACGTCACGAGTCTATGACTGCCCGCGCCCCATGACAATAAACAGTGTCAACTGGAATTCTGTGTGTTTTGGATTACCCTCTTCTCTGCTGAACATCACCAAAGGTTGTACCAGCCCATTCCTGTTACTTGCCTAGGTATTATTTATGCTGGACGTTAATGTTCGTGAATCAATAAGGCATTGGTTACTTAAATATTACGTTTCCCAAGTATACCAGTATTCAGTAGCTGTCATGTTGTCACGTTTCACATGTTTTTCATTGCTGAGCCTCTTCTAGGAAGTATTCCATTCACTGCTAAGTTCATTTGATTTTATTTATCTCTTTTGATGAAGGTTTCAGTGAGTTTTATGTTGTTTTAATCCAATGCCCATTATTTATTGTATTTACTTCTTTTACGTGTCCTTTATCTGTTTTACGTCTTTCACTTCTGCTTTTACTGTTTTATTGCTTTTACTTCTGCTTTTACTGTTTTATTGCTTTTACTTCTGTTTTTAGTCTTTCATTTCTTACTGAATCTTTTCTTTTACGATTTCAGTTACGTTTTAGTATTATTTTTAACTAATACTTACCTGTTTTCGTTTTATTTCTTTTTTCCAATCCTTTTATGATTTCAGTTAAGTTTTAGTCTTGCTTTTAACTATTACTTACCGCATTCGTATTTTAGACCTGTTTTATTCCTGCTTTTACTCGTTCTTGCTGCTTTTTACTTGCCTTACTCGTGTTTTACTTAGTTATTTTCGTGCTACTACTACTACTCCCTCTGCTTCTGCTACTGCTACTTCTACTGCTACTCCCTCTGCTACTGCTACTTCTACTCTACTGCTACTCTGCTTCCTACTGTGCTTCTACTTCTACTGCTACTCCCTCTGCTTCTACTTCTACTGCTACTCCCTCTGCTTCTACTACTATTGCCTCTTCGCCTGTGACTGCTTCTGTTTGTACTTCGCTATCCCCTTTCTCTGTCTATTTTATGGTATATGTATGGAAAGGACTCTTATTGTTTTAAAAGCACTGCCCGATTAATAGCATATGTGGAAGCAATAGTCAATCTATTTCCGCATAATCTGGAAGTTTATCCATTGCTTTTTTTGGCTTCCAGTTTTGTTTGTTTGTTTTCTTCTCGAGGAGTGAACGGGACCCCTTTGTTCCTTCCTACTTGGTCTCTAAGCCTCTCCTGCCTCACAGGAGTGTTTCGGGCTCCTCCTTCACAGATGACATCTGGCCATAAGCTGGATGTGAACCTTACTATATATATATATATATATATATATATATATATATATACATATATACACACACTTATATACACATTGAAAAGTAAGACAACTTAAATCGCGCGCGGCGTAACGGTAATTAGATAAGGGAACACCACCTTCTGAGGTCAGGTTTGATTGACATTGCAGATATGGCTCATCTTGTTGCCAAATCTTACGAAAGAAGCAATAATCATACTGCTTATTCTTTATGTGACTTTTTAAAAAACATATTTTGAAATATACTGATACTTAAAAAAAGTGTTGTTCCCTACAACAATGGCTTTATCAATGCAGAGACATGCTACAAATCAGTAAATGAGCCAGGTTTTATAGAGGAATTGTGTCAGGGTCGTACATGGACGACCACTTCTGCTTGGTTGGGAGTACGTATACTCGCGCGAATGAGGCACGTATCAGTGAAAGGGTGTTTTGATGTGCGTTAGGATATGTGTGTGTTTGTGTGTGTGTTTCTTTGTGCGTGTGGGTGTGAGTATGCGAGTGTGTGAGTGAGTGAGTGAGTGAGTGAGTGTGTGTGTGTGTGTGTGTGTGTGTGTGTGTGTGTGTGTGTGTGTGTGTGTGTGTGTGTGTGTGTGTGTTTGAGCGTGGGCGGGCGTTCGTGTGTATGTGTTAGTGATTGTGTCTCAGTTGGTATGTGTGTTAGTGTGTGCGTGTGTGTGTTAGTGCGTGTGTCTGAGTTAGTATGTGTATATGTGTTAGGGTGTGTGTATGTGTTGCGTGTGTGGATGTATTTATTAACGCTTAGCTAAATTTGAATATATGTGTATACAATATAAAAAAAACACATCCAAAGTTCATATTTACAAAGCAAACAAACATATTTTTTTCTACGTAACAGCAACGCATAGTTTTTTTTGCACGTTAAATCCTTTAAAATCATCATCCCTTGAAAAACCTGTCTATATCCTCAGCTTCTTATCTATTTCTTTATCTAGAACAAATATTGAGTTTATTTTTGTCTCTTGACATTTATTGCTGTCTCATCGTTCTTGTTTTATCATTAACAACAAATATTTATAAAGAATACGGAGAAAAAATGCAATCACTAAAATGTGTCGTAATTGAATGATTTAGTAAATTATTTTATCTTCATGAATTTATTCTTTTCCGTTTTCTTTATATTGTGTACCTGTCAAACAATGTATAAATGTGCAATATATAAATCATAAAAGTTTGCGATACATGTTTTGATATATTTCATATATATGAACAATAGCTATGATTTTTTTTCTGTTACTCATAATACCAAAAGTATTTTTATATGACGAATTCTTAAAACTGTTTTTCCCGGGAAGTTTATAATGTTTTATTCATCTAATGGTCATTTATACTTTAGTGTGCCCTTTACACTATGCAGTTCGTTCCGCGGGGCTTTGCAATAATAAAAGTCTGTTTTTTTCTCCTTTTAAATTTTCCTTTTATGGGTCTGAAATAATCACGCAGTCACACGCTTAGACTCGTCCGTTGCGAAGGGTAACCGGAATCATATTAAAAAATACGTTGCAGAAGCAGGCCGTTTCCATAAATCTTTTCGTTTGTTATAACGTTATCATAACGACATGAAAATGAAAATTCATCCATGCATGTCCTCATTCTTCTTTTCTGTCTTTCTGTCAATCTGTCTGTTTCTGATTCTGTCTCTGTATCTATATATATGTCTACGTTTCTCTCTCTCTCTCTCTCTCTCTCTCTCTCTATGTTTCCTTCCCTAACTCCCTGCCTCCTTCCGTCCCTCTCTTCATCTTCTTCGCATCTTTCTTCTTAAATCTTTTCTTTCCCTCTTTCTCTATCTCCGCCTTCCTCTTCTCTTCCCTCCCACTTTCCATCTGCATCTTCATCTGGTTGCAAATTAGAGCGACTGTGTTTGTTCATGTAAAACAGAAATTCATGCGGTTTCGTATGCCAAGTACTATATACCGAGAAACATACATATGCAACCACACACCCGCTCTCGGACTCAACAGCCAGGCGAGGTAATAGAGAGAGGAGAGGCTCAGAGGCAGACTGATGCCGCGTTCAGGTATTTGTCTATCTTGCTTTATATTACCTTATTTCGTCCACTTATTTGTTCACTTATTATGTCGTTCACTTATTTGTTTATCTCGTATCACATTCACTTATTTGCTCACTTATTTGTCTGTCTCGCATTACATTCACTTATTTCGTTCACTTATGTCTTCACTTATTTCTTTCACATATTATATCGTTCCCTTATTTGTCTATCTCGCATTATATTCACTTATTTGGTTCACTTATTCCTTCACTTATTATATCGTTCCCTTATTTGTCTATCTCGTATTACATTCACTTATTTGGTTCACTTATTCCTCACTTATATATCGTTCCTTATTTGTCTCGCATTATATTGTCATATAGCAGTCATTTTGGATATTTCGTAGGGTCACTATTACTTTTTTTGTAATTCCTGTACAAATATCTATTCATGACGTAAAAAACAACATGTTATTTTGTGTAAGATTAGACCGCATTAATATATAAGCTCGGATTACTAATCTTTTGGTTGGATCAAAATTTTTGTTTGTATTTCTACTTCTGCTTCTGTTTATATTTATACTGAAAGAAAAGAAGGAAATGCGAAATCAATGATTTAAGTTAAGGAAAAGGGATACATAAAAGAAAGTGTAACTAGTCATGTGTAACTGGCGAGGTACCTACACACATTCACACACACACACACACATATA
>NW_020869315.1:817456-819956 GCF_003789085.1 Penaeus vannamei | reverse complement strand
TATACACCTGGCATCACGACCACCACAGGGTATGCTGTACACTTGGCATCACGACCACCACAGGGTATGCTGTACACTTGGCATCACGACCACCACAGGGTATGCTCTCCACTTGCCTGAGGGGTCTGCTGTGGTTTGACCTCTTTTCTCTGACGATATCTCCGATCTTCTTACCTGAAAACATGGCTATCTTTATACCGTGGCCCTCTAGGACCTCCAGGTGTTCAGTCAATTCCGAGTGAGGGACGATTACTCTGTGTCTTGTTCTGCGTGTCGTTCACTCTCGGTCTGTTCATGATCTTTTCGGCCTTGCGTCGGAAGTGGGTGAGCATGGATAACGGAGGGATTGAAACGTGTTGCAGACGTGTTGCATTTCTTCCTCCAAGATCTCCGGGCTGCATATCCTGAGGGCTCGGAGGAAGAAGCCAATGGCCACGCTTTCTTTAGTCCTTTTGCTTTTGCTATGGTCAGAGAAGTTAAGTAAAAAAAAATCATCTTTAATTGTGAGTTATCTTTACACGGAGAATATCGGACCACCTAGTCTTCTGTGGATTAAGGTGTCTAGGAAAGGGAGCTGTTCATTTCTTTCTTCTTGCTGTTTGTTCTACATGAATTCCACACGCGCGTATGTATGTGAACAAATTAATTGTGATTGATATATATTTTCTTATATATATGAAACCGCTTATCGAGATTAGCATTATTTGAATAAACATTCACGTTACAAGTGTTTGAATACCCTTTAGGTGTAACAGGGAGACTATTAAGTGTGTATAATAAGTACATATATAAATCACGTAATTGGTAATCCTACGGGCAGGAATGATAGTAAATAGATCATGCGGATACAAATAAATCTAAATGAAATAATAAAAAACAAGCAATCATATATATGATAAAATTATATTAAAACGACGAAAAGGGATATTTAGGAAGACAGCAATCTAATTAAAGTGTTGAATGTTACTTTACGAAATAGGTTTGTTTTTCTAGGTATATTGATAACATACTCTTACAAAATATAAGATAAAAAATTGGACTTCAATATATACCCCATAAAACAGTGGATAATTTTTTCTCCGCAATCCTTCGATACCTTTACTTTTTTTTTCTTTTTTTTCTTTCTTTTTGTTAACAGTAACATGAAAACGGAGAAGCAAACGAGGCTTCCAACAGATAAGAAAAGCTTCAGTCACAATCTACATCCTCGTGATAATGGCGCGAGAGATAAGCTGGGGAAATGGATAGTCTTCCAAGAGACAATTATTACGGCTATAACTTACACAGGCTTCATGCTGTTTTATTATGGCCATGACTTTGTCTCAAGCTATAGTACCTTCTGTGCAGAGAGACTGATGATTTGTAGATATGCATTTTGTTTGTTTATATATATTGTTTACACATCGTTTGTCTGACGTGAAAACGCATACGCTCACGTGTATATTTCAGCGTGTGCAATTTGTAAATAAAGTTACGAATACGAAAACACGCGAATATGTCGAAGACTCATTCGCTTTATTGTTTTATTGCTGACGTAAGCAATAAACCGAAAAGGCCTTCCTGCTTTCCCTCATACACATGTATTTTATGCATGCATATATTTATATATATTCACACATGCAGACACACACACACATATTCATATATTTTTATTTATATTTGCACACACACATTCTATATTTTTTTTTATTCACAACACACACACACACACACACACACACACACACACACACACACACACACACACACACACACACACACACACAACACACACGCCCAAACACCACCACTATTAACCTCACTTTATCATCATTAAGGTCCCTGTAAACCATGTTTATATTGGCGCTTAACTGTTACGTCTCGCATAAGAACTTTAGAAAGGACTCACTAACACAGCCATTTCTCGCGGGTGCGTGATACACTCTCAGTTTATCGTTTTTATGTTGCAAATATTGCGGTTTATGGTTAAATACTCAGAATCTCCAAGCTATGGTAGTTTCTTTCTTCGTGATTTTGTTCATGTCTTACACTTCGTCTTTATTATCTTAATATCCTCAAAAGAAAAAAAACGTGTGTTTTTTTATCATTATAAATCAGTGAAAACGTAAATATCAAATCAATGATTACTCAAAACACTAAACAATAAATCACCCAAAACGGACGTTAGGATTTCAAGTTTTTATTTAAGCATAATTGCACACATAAGCAAGCATATAAAGGCCTTTTTGTAGCATGAAACCAAACACTTTGATACATTGATGCTGTATAATTGTCGCAACAAGACACAATTATCATCAAAACACAATTATCAAGTTTGCACTAACATACAGAATTTAAAAAAAAAAAAAAAAAAAAATGCCGCTATTTTTCTTTATTTTTACAAAAAGAAGTCAAAGGGAAACCAGTGAAGTACTTAATATGCAGGTATGATATTTAACTACAAGCTTCAAATAAAATGGAAAAAAGTACTTGACTTCTCAACAAATATGGTGATTTACAC
>NW_020869315.1:777456-782456 GCF_003789085.1 Penaeus vannamei | reverse complement strand
TCACTGGTGGTCGTGAACAACAATGGAAACATAGAAATGAAAATAAACCATGAACTAGTCTCTTTTTTATTCAAATCGGCTGACATAAGACACTTGTGCTGAAATATGTTTGTTCTTCTTAGAATTTTTATACAATAGGCTTTACACCACTTTATTATTCTCTTTTACTAGAAACTCAGGGAATCGGAGTCCAAAAGGATTTATGGTGAGTTGACAGTTTCCATTTTCTGAGACTGAACTGATGTAGCGAATTCCAGAGCTTACATACCTCCCCTTCTATCTCTTTTTTTCTCTACCATGTAAGTCACCAGAGCCGAGCCGTTTGGCGATTTTGTTTATCCAGCTCACTACAATCTTATCCTGGGTCGTCTTGTAGTATGGGTAGCATTTCAGTAGGCTCGTGGGTTGGATTGAATTCATTTCTCTTTTGTGTATAAGGGTCATAGAAACATTATTAACCGTCATATTATTCTATAAACAAGTAAACATGACACATCTTAATGTAAATCTTAGTTATAGATATTATAATAAAAACAAGCAATACTCCCTACTATCTTCATTCCTATATATGGTTCACTCTATACCCTTCCTTTTCTTACTTATTATAAATCAATAAGCACTTGCATAAACAAAATAAAAACATGAGATGGAACCGAGACCCTCACCCCCAATTTACCTGGATCTTTTCATAATTTAACTTGCTCATAAGGTAATCATTCCCTTACTTTTAATCTTTATAGTTTTCCTTCCTTGCACTACACTCTAATAAATAATTCCATTCTTAACATATTCCTTGATGCCATCCGAACTGTCACCTTTGATGAATTCCGTTGCTGCATTCAAAGGCGAAAATAAACCAAATAAATGTTCTTAGGAGGAAGGCATTGTGGCGTGTTGCTTTTGCCTACATTTTCTTTACCTTTTCTTCTCTCTTTACATAGGGTGAGAACAGAACCTCCTCTGAATTATCACAATTCAAAACATAGGGCCTCTATAACTACGGTAATTCGGTTACAAATTATTACAGTCAATAGTATCAGGGTAAAACACGACTTTTGATACTAGCACTTAACACACCTGTGCATGGGGTGAGAGCAGGGCCTCGTCAGATGGTGACGATACCTGTGCCTTCCTCACTGAATTGTTAACATTTAAGCAAACAAAACATTCAGACACAGTCATATAATTTACTTTATTAGCTATAACACAAAATTTAGCTATATTGATATGCCTTTAGATGCTTATATATGTATATATATATATTTATGTATATCTATATTTATATAAATATGTGTATATAAATACATATGTGTGTGTGTGTGTGTGTGTGTGTGTGTGTGTGTGTGTGTGTGTGTGTGTGTGTGTGTGTGTGTGTGTGTGTGTGTGTGTGTGTGTGTGTATTTGTGTGTGTCTTTATATGTATATATACATGTATATATATATATTTATATATATATATATATGTATATATATATATATATATATATATATATATATAATATATATATGTGTGTGTGTGTGTGTGTGTGTGTGTGTGTGTGTGTGTGTGTGTGTGTGTGTGTGTGTGTCTGTGTATTTATATACACTTCAGGTAAGAAGTCAAGGCAGGGACTTTGCATCGGTTGCCACTACTGTTGAGAGAACTGGGGAGGCTGAGAGTCGAAGTTGCTGCTCTCTCGGAGGCGAGAAAAACAAGCAGCGGCAAGATTAGTGTAGGTGGCTACACCCATTACTTGTCAGGCCACAGCAATGGCCACCATCTTCAGCCATAGCCATCTTCAGCAGACTCCAGCCCCCGGTATAGAGGTTACTCCGGTCGATGAGGGTATAATGGCAATGATACTGAAGCTAACACTTAGCTTTATATCTTATTAGCATTGTGAAATTATGCTTGTTTATCCTTTCATTTCCGTTCTTGGACATTTTCTTTTTCTCCTCTGACCCTTGATCACTGTTAATTTCGAGTTCTTTCAGCCTCTTTTGTAAAGCTCTTTGTCTGCCACTTTTAGATTTTTCAGTTATTCATCTTCTTTAATAATGTCAGTTAACCTTTTTGTCAAGAAGGTCACTTTCAAAGGGAATTATTTTTGTCTCCTCGAGTCTATTTGCTTGAGTTTCTGGGAATATTTTCCTCCAAGAATTTAGGACTGTTCGGTGTATATGTGTGTGTATTATATATATAAATATTTTATATATGTGTAGGCATGTATATGTATTTCTATATATGTCACATGTGTAATATATATATATATATATATATATATATATATATATATATATATATATATATATATATATATATAAAGTTAATTACTAACGTCATCAGGAAAAAAATCTTAAGGTTGACAAAATAAGCGTTGAACTCTATCAGGTTGACTTCACCCATATTCAGTGAATAATAACTGTAAAATAACAAACCATTATAAATATATAGAAAGTCAAATATTAGCGGCATTTATTGATTACATTTCAAAGCTATGTGATATTACGATGATTATGAAACCATCAATATTATTAAGAATTCATCTTCATACGTTGGAAATCCTTTGGATTTGGAAAGGAAACCCCAATTTAAATGAAACTCACATTTCACAAATATTGAGCTCCTACAAAAAGAAAATTTCAATTGCAACAAAAATTTAAAGTTTCGCCTTGCCTGCTACAACAATTTTCCTCTTTTTCTAAGTCTTTCTAGGTTCGGTAGAAACCGGCCCACTCTATTGCCTTGGCTGATGGATGCACGCACCTTTATGCTGCACTCATTTCTAATTTTCATATGTCATTTTAGGTTGGTAATCATTTTATGGTTCTTTTATAATTCAAGTCGCATACTTTCATTTAATCTTAATTATGGACTGATTAAAGCTAGGATCTTGATTTTATTTCCAAATAATTATAACCGGCTCCCGATTGGGATGACATTTTGTCCAAATCACATTTAGTCCTCTCTCATTTGGTCAATTAAGGTTTATAGTCAATTTATCTCCATATCTGGGATGTTTTACTGTCTGTATAAGTATTCTTTAACATGTACTATGGAAGTTTAAATTATTTTATCATATCTATATCTAAATATCTAAAGCACCTAGCAATCCATTACTACAGTGATATATATATATTATATATATATATATATATATATATATATATATATATATATATATATATATATATATATATATATATATATATATATATGACAGCACTAGGAACATTTCCGAATCAATATGTTATCACGGAACACAAACCAATATTATTTCACTTGAATTATCGTAAATGTAGAATATAATTCGAGAACCTTTCATCGTTTTGAATTCCAGAAATTATGTTATCTTCTTTATCTTGAACTTCAGGAACTCGTATCATGTAATCTTCAATATTTTGAACTCCAGTAATTTTGACTGCATAAATTTCTTTAGCCCAAGCACATCTACTTAATTATGTGTACACATACAAAGAAAAATAAAGTAAAAGTTCACATTCTGACACCATCAGCAACATTTCTTGAAATATAATTGTTAATGCTACGAAACTATTGGTATCCTTGATTTTCCAACTACTTTTGGCCATATGTGGCTTATCTGAATATTGCAAGACAAGGTTCATTCCTTATGGGAATTAAATCATCTCGCATTGAATCCAAAAAAAAAAAAAAAAAAAAAAATCGAGGCAGGAATCAGAACGAAAAAAAATCGAAAATCCAAAATACCAAATCTTCCTTGATTATTATGCGATATCCTTCCTATAGTTTTTTGTGTAGCTGTTCTTTGCGCATATTATTTTTTATTCCTTAATCAAATTGTTGCGAACACGGCTCTGACACAGCGAGGATATGCTTGTGATGGAAAATATGAATTTATATGTATGTATATATACATGGATATATTTTTATGTATATGTATATATTTCTATATTTTCTCTCTCTCTCTCTCTCTCTCTCTCTCTCTTCTCTCTCTCTCTCTCTCTCTCTCTCTCTCTCTCTCTCTATATATATATATATATATATATATATATATATATATATATATATATATATATATATATATGTATATAAAATATGTATGTATATATGTGCATATATATGTATATATACATATATATATATATACACATATGTACGTATGTATGTATGTGTATGTAATATATATATGTGTGTGTGTTAGTGTGCATATAAATTTCAACTTGTGTCTCTGTCTCTCTCTCTGTCTCTCTCTCTCTCTCTCTCTCTCTCTCTCTCTCTCTCTCTCTCTCTCTCTCTCTCTCTCTCTATATATATATATATATATATATATATATATATATATATATATATATATATATATATATATATATACATATATATACGTAAATATATGCACATATATTTATATGTTTATATATGTGTATATGCTGTGTGTGTGTGTGTGTCAGATTATGTATATGTATAAATATGTATATATATGCATAAATACATCCAGAAAACACACTAAATGCAATCATTAAAACCTACCAAAACCGTGTTTTCCTCTCGGAAAAATATTTTTCCAAACAGGTCATTTAGAAAAAAATGGAATTGGTGATGAAAAAACTATTCGTTTTATTGGTCGATGTGTTACTAGATTTTTTTCATGTGACATCTGGGACGACATTATCTCTTTTGGTACTTGAATAAGTGTAAAATAATATTTTTAAATGGTTATTTTCTCTTCGTATGATCAATAGTCATGAGGAATTCACATCAATTGGAATTTGGTCGAATTTAGCTCCGTTCTTTGAAGCTGTGATAAACCCCTTTCCTCTCTGCGAAGAAATGTAAAAAATATTGACGGATTATTCTGCGCAAAAACACTTCGGTATGTAATAAGCAAGATCAAAGAAATAGATGATAAAAATGTGACAGACAGAACGAAAGAAAAAAGAAAGAGTATCCTGTGACAAAGAGAGTGAAGACGTAGAAACTCCAGTAATAAAGTTGATTTTCATTAATAGTATTAAACTAATAGTGTCATATAGTGACGAAC
>NW_020869315.1:747456-752456 GCF_003789085.1 Penaeus vannamei | reverse complement strand
CCTAGAATTAGCGGACAATGACCAGACTAGTCTCGATACAGCCCGTCCCCACCCCCCACCCTCCTCCCCTAATCAATCACTGGTTTAATCCTAATGACAATCTCTCTGTCACTGTCACCGCGAGTTTACAATAATGTCTATAGTAATCCCAATATATGGAGTACTGGGGAATTGTTTTTGGGAACGAGTAATTGAATTTCGCTAATCCTTTGGTATGATGTTGAAAACACACATGGTAAATACAAGACTAAGCTCCGTGATATGTGAATTGTGTTGTATCAGGAGATGTATATATTTCATACCAATGGGGGTAGAAAACATGAATAAAAGAAACCAGCTTAATGAATAATCTTTATAATTTTGAAGTGAAGTCAGAGTCAACTCATTTAGGATGCAGAAGTTCCTTGTCACGTCCGGCAAGCCAAGGATTAGCCACAAGGGAGGATATAGTTCAACGCAACTTCAGCACAGAAACTGCCGTCGTGAATTCTGTAACGCTACGACACACACACAACAACACACACACACACACACACACACACACACACACACACACACACACACACACACACACACATATATATAGATATATGCATATGTAAAGATAGATTAATATTGATATACAGACATAGATATAGAGATATATAAATAAATATGTATATAAATATATATATAAAGATGTGTGTGCATAAATGATTTAGTTAATTACTTAGTTACAGTTATGTTGATATTCACTTAATTAACAACATTCACATCAATTTTTGTTTAAGTATATGTATATTCCCATTCCAGTGTACCTTGCCATGATGAATTCCACAAGGGATTTCCAGGAAGGAGAAATTTTAAAAGGCTGCTTCGAATAAGCCATGCGAATCCGTACATATTTGCTGCGTGGAAAGTTTATGAATTTGGAAGAGATCCTCTAAGTTTTCCCGGCAGCGCACATAGCCGTAAAGATGAGAAAATAAAAGATTTGAGGGTTCTTGGATATTAGATATTGCTATTAAACGGTAAAGCATAAAGTGAAGGCATTTAACGTAGTAATCGATACACGCGTATAAAAATTTATTCCATTTGAAAATGTCGACCCGAGATGCACATTAACCTTAAATACAACCATAAGCAAAAATCAATGAACAAGGGTGCATGTACTATTTGATGTTGTACTGCAAGTGTGGACTTACGGATGGCTCAATTGGTAGGTTTTGCTAATGGTATTAATATCTTTATTGTAATTATGTTCATATTAATGGTATTAAGATATTTGAACACATTTGTGGAACCCTTATATGTAAAGAAAATCGTGGCATGAGATGTATGTCATACCACCGTAATCTCTTGGGTTAATCTCCAAGATCTGAAACTTAAAGAAAAAGAAAAAAAAACTTTCTGAATGTGAACCCTTTTATCTACAATATATATAATAAATGCTGTAGATTTTCGTAATAAATCCGTACCTCGATTCTGATGGCGGACTACGAAATTACCTTGCCTCATAATGTTTATTGAGAAACAATAAGTTTGCCTCCTTCCTTGTCTATCTCTTCACATTCAGTTTATACACATATTTTACACTTATTATTAGTAATGGTATTCATTTACATGAAATCATTCCTAAATTGGTTGAAACGAGTATATTATGATAATGAAAGTAAACTATCTCTCTTTATCTATCTCTTTCCCCTTCGCTTTTCCCCGCCCTCCTCCCTCACCCTCTCTCTCTCGCTCTGTCTCTCCCTCCCTCTCCCTCTCTCTCACTCTTTATCAATCTATCTATATATATATTTCCACCCCCTATCCTTCTCTCTCTCGTCTCCACCGTTTGCTTCAATTTACCAACCTTCCTCTCGATTTATCCCCTCCCCATCCTCTTCCTCTTCACCTCTCCCTGTATCCTCGTCTGCTTCTCTTTTTACACATTTTTTTCTCATTTTTAGGATGTCTTCCTTCCCCCCTTTCTGGAATGATTAGTCGTCTGATTTTATTTCCTTGAAATTCGGAGAAGAGCTTCCTGTCGTTTTCCTTCTAATGCGATTCTGTAAGTTTAATAGGCTTTGGTGATGTTCATTTTTTTTTTATCATTTGTAGTATTCATCCACATGTAATGATATTATACATGGCTTTGGTGAAACGGCTACTATTATGATAATGAAAGTTAATTTTCTTTCTCTTTCTCTCCATTTCCTTACCTTTCGCTTTCTCCCACCCTCCTTTACTCTCTCTCTCTCTCCCTCTTCTTCTCTTCCTCCACCTGCCCCTCTGCCTCTCTCTCTCCCTACCTCTTCCTCTCTTCCCCCTCTCGTTTCCTCTCTCTCCGTCTCTCTCTCTCTCTCTCTCTCTCTCTCTCTCTCTCTCTCTCTCTCTCTTCTTTTCCTTTCTCTCGTCTCCACGGTCTGCTTCTATTCACCAACCTTCTCCTTCCCTCTCCTTACATCCCCATCGGTTCTGACGTTTTTCCATCTCATTTTTGGCTTGTCTTGCTTTCCCCCTTTTCCGCAATAATTAATCATCTGATTTTATTTCCTTGAAATTCCGAGAAAAGCTTCTTATCACTTTCTTTCACAGTTAGCACCCTTGCAACATGTTTAATGTAAGGAGTACTTTTTTCATGATTTTCAGGGAAGTGTATACCGTGTGTACACAGCCTTGTATATCCGTAGCGGCATATGTATATGTGTATGAAGGCGCTTGTATATATGGGTGCACAGATGTGTATATCTTGTTTGCCCAGCCTTAAGCGGCGCATGCTGTACGTATGTTAGCAGGGATGTGTATATAGGTGTGCATCTGGGCGTTTGTATATACATGAGGCACTGAGAATGGAAGAGGCGAACTCGCCAAAATCAAGTTTTGAAATAAATGGTTTAAAGTTTGCGTTTCGCCCTGACCCCGAGTTTTACACCATATTTATAATCTTAATTCCCAGATATTGGGAAGTGCACTAACTACACCATTTCTTGGTATACAGCAGATTTTACAGACACCGAGGTGCACGAAGCGCGCATTTCGGTTAAGAAGGCGAGAGCGCCTCTCCAGTCTCAACGCCTCATAATTTGCAGCTGTGTACACATGTGTACAGAAGTGTATACTCATCCATGAACAATGTACAGGTAGATGATGATTTTAGAATTAACAACAATAATAATAATAATAATAATGACAATACCATGAGTAATTGGTAACTGTACTGTTACAATCATTGCTACAACATATAATAAGGATATAAATATCGCTCAACAACAAAGACCACGACGACTTTGCCATCAGTATCATCATCGACAGCAGAAATAAAATCATTGTAATTTCTTCGGTTTCTCAGACCTCGCCCATTCGCCCCGCCTCGCCATCCCCTTTGGCGGGTCGGGTGGCTTATCCCCTTTGGCTTCGCGGCAGACGCATTCCCTACAATGCTTCTTCCTCGCCGCCTTCACCTTTTCCTTCTCACGGCCGCCTTACCCAAGGATTTTTGTGTGTCAGGTACAGAGGGAAGTTCTCTCCAACTGCCGTTTCTTTGCCTGTGTGTCGGGTCTATTTCTAGCAACACCCCTTTCTGATGAGATTTTCGAGTTTCGTCGCGGAAAATCCTGCGAGGGGCTTTCTTTACTGCTTTTTTGCCCGTGATATCCTGCCGTATCTAATCCTCCAGAGTGTAAAATCCAATTCCTTCTTCACTGAAGGACTTTCTGAGCTCACAGACCTTGCCTGTATTCAACATCTTATATTTTCTTTGCTTATGTCTATTTGTCTGTCTGCCTCTATCTCTCTCATTCTTTCTTTTTTTTCCTCTCCTTCTCTCTTTCATCTGCCTCCCTATTCTCCCCCCTCCTCTCTCTCTTTCTTTCTCTAAACACTCCGTAGAATCATATGATTTTTCAAAAATATTTTGTTGCTTCAAGGTCGAATGGAAAACAAGTGGCGCGCATATTTCTGCGATTTCTCCAGTCTTGTCCTCCACTGACCATTTTCGATTTTGTCTCTGTGTTCCCGAAAAGCCAATTCGTACATAATTCTCGTATTTTCCTTCTTCCTCTCTTCGTTTTAATGCCGCCTTATTCCTAGTCTGTGATCGTCTGTTACGAAGAATAAGATGAAATATTCTCTCTGGGAACAAATACACTTTTTACCTCCTATATGGAGAGGTACTCCATAAATTCTACATCGTAAGTAATTCTACTGTATCAGCACAGTAATACTAGGATTATTAAGACATGCCAATATGTGCATGTGTATTTATATTAAAGATATAATCTCCGTTCACTCATCCCAAAGTATCGTTGCTTTCTATGAACTGGTTCTCTTTTCTTCCTAAAATGTGAGATTAAGATCACGCGATCTTTTATTTTCACGGTATACTGATATTTGTCTACGAAAAGAGTCTTCGGAATAAGAGCTTTAAAACTTCTTCTGCCTTATTATAGCAGTGTATTTGATTTGCATTAGGAGGCATATTTCAAGGAGGACCAAAATGGCAATTCATTCCTACTCTCTCTATCTATCTATCTATCATCTATCTATCTCCATCAATCTATCTATCTGAATCACCTGATACTTATTATTAAATGTGTTTGATGGTTTGAAAATCGGATTGCTCCACACGCAAAGGTGTTGTCAGTTTTTCCTTTCCTAACATTAGACGAAGTAAAGCCATTCATAATATTGAGATTGCCTTTCACGATTTTATTTTTATTCTCAAAAGCGACTTTGCGAATCGGATTGCTCCACACGCAAAGGTGTTGTCAGTTTTTCCTTTCCTAACATTAGACGAAGTAAAGCCATATCTTAGTAATATCTGAATTTGATTTCTATTAATAACTATCAACGCATTCCCAAAATATCAGAAAAAGGTAGGTCAGTCATATACAAAGTACATAAAAAAATATGAAACTTGCTGGGGAAATGTATTATGGGTCAACATTCCTCGCAACAGTATCGGATTATGGCCTTTACGAGGTTTTTCACTGCCATGGCGGACGAGGCAAGCAGGATTGGTACATTAGAAT
>NW_020869315.1:714956-717456 GCF_003789085.1 Penaeus vannamei | reverse complement strand
TGTTTATTTATTTAATTATTCATATTCTTGTTTATTTATTTAATTATTCATATTCTTGTTTATTTATTTATTCATATTCTTGTTTACTTTTTAAATTCATATTCTTGTGTTTATTTATTCATTCATATTCTTGTTTACTTATTTGTTTATTTATATTCTTGTTTATTTGTTTATTTATCCATATTCTTGTTTATTTATTTATTCATATTCTTGTTTATTTATTTATTCATTCCTTCATATTATTGTTTATTTATCTATTTATTCATATTCTTGTTTATTTATATATTCATTCATTCATATTCTTGATTCTTGTTTATTTATTTATTCATATTCTTGTTTATTTATATATTCATTCATATTCTTGTTTATTTATTTATTTATTCATATTCTTGTTTATTTATACATTTATTCCTATTCTTGTTTATTTATTTGTTTATTCATATTCTTGTTTAATTATCTAAATCCATCTATTGTCATTTCTTTATTTGATTTACTCATCTCATCAACAGGAAAACAAACATACTCCTGCTATTTCCTATTAATTGTTTCACTTTTCATTTTACTATTTCATAAACCGGCGAAGGAGACGTATATGTAAGTATTTTGTTTTCATTAATATCAGTGATATATGGATCTGGATATATGATGTTGATATTTTGTAAATAATAATTATATTTATTCAGGTGCTTATTGGAATCCTTTCCACATTCACCCATGATACTGATGAGGATGATAGTCACATTAAAAATAACGATAAAATTACGTAACAATATTGGTCTGAAAAGACTATACGAATTAGAAATGACATCTTGCAGCAGGAGAATGGAAAGTATCATGGTAGCCCGATGAATGGGGGGAGGGGTGAAGAGGTAAGAGGCGTAGGGTAGGGTAGGTAGAGGGGAGGGAGGGGATGGGGAGGGGTGAAGAAGTGGTAGGGTAGATAGAGAGGAGGGGAGGGGAGCGGTGGGAGGGTGAAGAGGGACGAGGGGAGAGGTGAGGGGTGAAGAGGGAAGAGGAAAGGGGGAGAGGAGGGGAGGAAAGGGGTGAAGCGGGAAAAGGGAAGAGGAGGGGAGGAGAGGGGCGAAGAGGGAAGAGGAGGGGAGAGAGGAGAGGAAAGAGGTGAAGATGGAAAAGGGGAGAGGAGGGGAAGGAGAGGCGTGAAGAGAGCAGAGCAAAGAGGGAAGAAGAGCAGAGTGGAGGGGGAGGGAGAACACACACAAATCACCCCTAGCGCTGATAAGACCCGCAGACTAGTTGAACAGCCCTTGCCAGAATGACCCGCGATGAAATCTTGCTGTGTCTTTTCACGTGTTTGGCTTCTTTGAACTTTCTTAGAACGACTTAGAATTACATATAATTTCTGTAATGAGATTTTGAAAAAGTATTGGAATGGACGAAGAAGAAGAAAAAGGAGCGAAGAAAAAAGTTTTGAGGGAATCAAAAGCTTATAAACTTTACTTTGCTGAGTTTACAAAGCTTTAATGAATTTCTTTCGACAATTTAGGATTAGCCTCAATAAAATTAATTTGCCAATCGTTCAGCGGAGTTTGAGGAAAAACCTACTTTGATCTTTAAAGGTTTATTAAATGGTTGGTGATCAATAATGATGAAAGAAAAAGAAATACTCAAGAGAGTGAGAGAATAGATTATAGCATATGTATAAGAATAATGATAATAAACAGAAATATAATTATATCAATAACAATGGTGATGATGATGATGATGACAATAATAACGATAACAGGTACAGCAAAACAACAACAATGATAATGGCAATGATGATAATGATAATAACAATAATGATAATGATGATAAAAAGATAATAATAGTAATAATAATGATAATAACATTAACAGCTATAATGAAAAATAATGACAATGACAATCATAATAAAGAAATGATAATAATAACAACAATGATAATAAAATCAATTTAATAATAACAGCAGTAATACTGATAATGGTAATAATGAAGATTGTAATAACAGTAATGATGATGTTAATCATAATAGTAAACAATAATTGTAATATGGGTAGTGATAGAGGTCATAACGACAATATAAATAACAATGATCATGATAATGTTAATAACAACAATAATAATAATGATAATTGTGATGATATAACAACAATGATATGATATTAATGAAAACAATACTAATAAGTATAATGAATCCAAAAAATAAAGATGAGGATAACTATATTGCTGTTGATATACTTATAATGATAATGTTAATAGTAATAAGAATAATGATGATAATAACGATGATGAAATGATAACAATGATGAAAATGATTATGTTAATAATAATGATAATAATTAAAATATTGATGATAATAATGATACCAATGATGGTAATAATAACAAAAATAGAAATAATTATAATGGTAATAGCTATAATGATGATAAAATATATATATATAATGATGATGATAATAATAACAATAATATCAATTAATAAAAATAATGATAATCATTATGATAGCAATAATAATGATACT
>NW_020869315.1:694956-697456 GCF_003789085.1 Penaeus vannamei | reverse complement strand
AGTCTCATGTCACTTAGCATATCAAAATAGACTCCATATAAAATTGGTTTCAGAGTATCATATAGTCGAAAAACTAAAGAAAAAAATAAGAAAAAAAGTCCAAATCTCACTAAGAACCCATACAATGGTCAGTGAAGGATATATATTTATTCATATATATATATATTTATAAGTATATATAAGTGCACACACACACACATACATACACACATGTATGTTGCTGCTGAAGCATTCCCTTTGTATCACAGATCCTTTATCTACTCTAACTGTGACCTTGTGTTATTTCAGGCCCTTCAGCTGCAGAGATTTCGGTTCAAAGTAGTCACTTTTTTTACACACACTCAGCTGCGAAAAGGTAATGTTCAGACTGTAACCGGGTTACTGTAGTGTCCCTTACACTGCTGCTGCCTGCGGTTGAGGCTGAAGTAAGATTCGCAGTTTGAAAGGATCAATCACCATCTTGCTTTTCAGAGAAAACATCACGGAACAAAATAAAACAATATAGACTACAAATAATATACAATACTAGCTTAAGTCACATGAAATACACCCACCACCACCAATTAGGTAAAACAGGGTAATTACAGCAATGAGAAACCAATAAATAAAACTCACAGAAAGGAAGATCGCGTCCTGCCATACCTCGCAGAGTACGAGAAGATCGATCACGATGTTGTTTACTTTGTGTGTGAATTGGATTCGATCAAAATTCTACCGCATATCGAAGGAAACGCTTACTAACTGTGGTTGCGTGTAGGAGTCACACCAAGGCTTGTGTGGGTGACTTTGCTGGTTAGTATCAGACCCTAGAACTCACTTTACCCGTAGATGATATTGGTCCTCTCCACTAAACAGTAAAGCTCTTAATTTCAGGTAAATATAGGCGTATCTGCTGCATGTATATATATATATATATATATATATATATATATATATATATATATATATATATATATTAATATATATATATATATATATATATATATTATACATACATACATATGCACAATGTTGACCATTTCTAATATGGTTTTCGTTCAGCCTAAACGGTTAATGCCCCAAATTCGTGCCTCGACTCAAGGAGAAGTCCCTGACAGCTTACACACGGATAATGATTAGAGCTGTGAATCTGCATGTACTGTTTGTAATAAATAAAAAAAAAAATGTAAATTCCTAAAAAGGCCTGTGTTGTTGAATTGCTTGTTATTTGAGTCTAGAGGTAAACCAGAGAGTGTGATTTCTTATCCATTTTATCAAGATAACAACCAAACGACCTTACGATACGTGTCACTTTCCGAAAATATACTTAAAATTTACTGTTTATCCTAGTCCATATCTTACTTTACAAAACTGCTTGTGAAATGTATGTGAATTCGATTTTATCAAAAGTGCATTTATTAACAGATCTGCTAGCTCTTAGAAAAGTAGACAGTAAGTAATTTTAACCTCTACCTCAAAGTCAAATTCGTTAAGATTAAAAACGAATTGAAAATGATATATTATTGTCCTTAATTAGAGCGAGAAAGAATTACTGACAAATGTCATAGCAGACATACTGGAATTAATTAATATTAGTTTATATGGAAAGCATGGAAGAAAAAATCTAGTCGGTAAAAAAAGTTTTTTCTTTGAACATTTCTCTAGTTAAAATGATAATAAAGAACATGAAAAAAAATCAAGAATGATATTGTTATGATTAATTGCCAGTCTTCAGTTTTAAAAGATCAGGTAAAAATAAATGTTCATAAATTGCAAAGAATTTTTTAACACGATTGTCTCTTTTATACATGTATATATCATTTTTTTTGTGTGTGTGTTGAAAATAAACTTCGACATATTACTCAAACAATAACATTTACCACGATTAGTCCTTTGTTTCTGTCTAACAATATATTTCATTTCTTTTTATCCTATTACAATGGGACAAATGTCTCCATAGATAAGTCTCCTAATTATGAAATTCATCCACTACTTTTCGGTAAGAGGTAATTAACATTGTTTGATGAAGTTTAGTGATCAATCAATGATTTGGCACTTTGATTCTGTTCTCTTAATCGTTCCCATTTTCATATCAAACGTTTTTTTTGCTTTTCGCTTTCTTTTTTTTTTTTTTTTTTTTTTGAGATGGAACGTTTTTCTTCGTTCGGTGATTTCGTCTGTCCGTTCTCATCTACTGCCTTTCTGATTTCTATCGCTCTTTGTCGTGTTTCTCTCTCTCTCTCTCTCTCTGTTTCGCTCACCCTCTATTCTCTCTCTCTCTCTCTCTCTCTCTCTCTCTCTCTCTCTCTCTCTCTCTCTCTCTCTCTCTCTCTCTCTCTCTCTCTCTCTCTCTCTCTCTCTCTCTCTCTCTCTCTCTTCTCTCTCTCTCTCTCTCTCTCTCTCTCTCTCTCTCTCTCTCTCTCTCTCTCTCTCTCTCTCTCTCTCTCTCTCTCTCCTCTCTCTCTCTCTCTCTCTCTCTCTCTCTCTCTCTCTCACTCTCTCCGTTCTAGTCTCTCTCTCC
>NW_020869315.1:641697-644197 GCF_003789085.1 Penaeus vannamei | reverse complement strand
AGAGAGAGAGAGAGAGAGAGAGAGAGAGAGAGGAGAGGAGAGAGAGAGAGAGAGAGAGAGAGAGAGAGAGAGAGAGAAGAGAGAGAGAGAGAGAGAGAGAGAGAGAGAGAGAGAGAGAGAGAGAGAGAGGAGAGAGAAGAGGGAGAGAGAGAGAGAGAGAGAGGAGAGGAGGAGAGGGGGGGGGGGAGGGAGGAGAGAGATAAATGGAGAAAGAGATGGTGGGTGAGGAGGGAGATATTTAGATGAGTTAGTTGAAATTAGAATGGAGAGAGGAAGAGTGGACATCAAAAGATATGGATTACCTTTTGATATATTTTTCCCCGTTTCAAAAATAATAACAACCCCAAATTATTAAAAGATAAAAAATTATCTCAACATCAGCGAATCTTGAACTTTAAAACGAATCCATAAACCGAAAATTATAACGCATCCCTTTAACACAAGGGTGACGGAAATCGGGTATTAATACGACGTGGCAACTCATCTTCCCCGACTGCCTGGAACAATTATTAAGGTTAACAGAACTTTCGTTGGATTAATATTGCTTGACTTTGAGGCCATTCCAAAGTTCGGTAACGGCAGGATATGACACGCGGCATCAATAAAGCCGAGATCAGGGGATGAGGATGAGTCAAAATAAGAGAGGGAGGATGCGAGGGCTATAAATAAGAGGAGTTATTAACAATTAATGGTAGTTGGTGGTAAGGCACTCTACTGCTGATACCATGTTAGAGAAAATAAGAATTGTATATTGAATTTGTTGAAAATTGAGTCTTTTCATTTTACTACGATGATGATTTTGTATTTTTTGAATACAATTAAGATTCCCAAATTATCGTTTTGGAAGTAATAGCGGTATTTGTGAAAGAACTACTAAAGAAAAAAAAAGAAGAAAAAGAATTCATATATTGTGAACTGATCTTCAATTGGCGAAAGAGACCACCAACTGTCAAGAAACTCCTAAAACAAAGATGGAAGCAGTTCAATCAGACCCCATCGGTCAAAAAGAAGAAGAAAAAAAAAAGTCGAAAAGAATAAGGCACGTCGAATTAGACAAACAAACCTGGGAATAAAGAAAACGAAGAGGAAAAATTGGAAGAGGAAATTTGCTGAATTCGTCAAGAAGAAAATGTGTTGAATCAGACCATCAGAGGTTTGAAAGAAAGTAAGAAAATTTTCTGGAATTTATTGAAACGGACCACACACTCCCGCCAACCGCATTAACTCACCGCCATGCTGCAATTTGTTACATTCAATCTGACTAATGTACTTGTAAAAGCAGTAATATTGTCTCTCTTGTTGCCTTGTATTTCGGAGTAAGAGGATGTGGGATTGCGCATTATTCACCAGAAGACCAGCCATTTATGATAGCAGTGCCGTTAGATGCGATAATCCCAACAGTAAACAGGCAATCCGTTACCTTATTGTACTGAATAGCAGAAATGGCACACAAATCTGGCTTAACGGTGTTTCTCCCCGTGAAAAATGACCAAGAATTCGTTAGTCTGCGTGAACATTCTGACATAATTCATGGTTAAATAGAAAAGCAGGTATGTGGAGTAAGATACATATGAAGAAATGATAAACATTGTGTGTGCGTGTATGTATAAGCATACATACGTATCCAACCACACACATAAACACAGACTTATATGTATACGTATGTATGTATATATGATAGAGAAAGAGAGAGAGAAGTAGACATATATGTAGAAAGGTGGAAATAGAAAGACCGAGAGAAAAACGAAAGAAAGGCAAAGAAGACAAACAGAATCAGAAACACTAAACAATAAAGAAAATACCAAAAAAGGTCGACCAGGACCCCCCCCCCCAAAAAAAAAAAAAAAAAAAAAAAAGAAATAAAAAATAAATAATAATAAAAAAAAAATAGAAATAGAAAAAAAAAGAAAAGTGAAAAACATAAAAAAGGGGTAAATTCCCCCCAGAAGTAGCAGAACGGAGACGAGAGCGATGTCTTAAAACAAACTTGAAGATCGGTTTACATTCTCGTTGGGAATATCATCCAAGGAGCTTTTTTTATGGGAGGAGAAAATGTAGCGTCTTGGGAGAGAATGGCCGAGGGGTGGGGGTGGGTGGGTGGGGGGGTGAGGGGCGGGGAAACGTAGAAAGTAGTAAGGGTAGATGATGATGATGATGATGAAGATGATGATGATGATGATGATGATGATGATGATGATGATGATGATGATGATGATGATGATGATGATGATGATGATGATGATGATGATGATGGGGATGCACAATGGGTTATATGAAAAAAAACTATAATCTAAGACTCTAAGAACTCAAAAAAGCAGAAACAGCAAAATAGAAAGACCATCCACACCACCAATCCTATCGCCAACTTCCGCTAGAGAGTATTCGTAAAAGTAACCTTAGAAAGAAAAAGGAAAAGAGAAAAGTAGGAGAGAAAAAGAGAGAGGAAAAAGATCTCTTGGATTCAGCAGCTGCGAAAAGTCACTTCACTGCTGAGATGAGA
>NW_020869315.1:631697-636697 GCF_003789085.1 Penaeus vannamei | reverse complement strand
TCAACAATGTTATAACGCCAGCAAAAAATATCCCAAAAAATGCTTCATTCGTTTAATCAAACATTTTCCCCGTCAAATAATGGGCTCAAAAACAAGTCTGACAGTTCATTAAATGTTTGAATTTCTACTCTGAGAAGAAAATAAACATGTTATATGCAAATATGGATTCAGAATTAACTGTGTGCATAATTAATTTACAAAATGATATGGAAATATAATGCTACGTTCAGGATCCACTTCATTTTGTGATGGTATCCTCTCGTGTAATCATTAATGCCTCTCGTGTATGGATATAAATGGATAATAGGAAAATAAATTTTTGTAGTGTATTTTTCCGAGAATTCAGGGAATGTGCCACGTGTCAGATGTGGCGTAAGATTTTTTTTTTTTTTTTTTTTTTTTGCAAATGTCTGGATTGCATTTCTCATATATATATATATATATATATATATTATATATATAATATATATATATATAATAATATATATATATATTTTTCTTATCTCTCTTCTCTCTCTCTCTCTCTCTCTCTCTCTCTCTCTCTCTCTTCTCTCTCCTCTCTCTCTCTCTCTCTCTCTCTCTCTCTCTCTCTCTCTCTCTCTCTTTCTCTCTCTCTCTCTCTCTCTCTCTCTCTCTTCTCTCTCTCTTTTTCCTATCCCTCTCCCTCCCCCCCCCCCTCTCTCTATCTCTATCTCTATCTATCTACCTATCTATCTATCTATTCCTCTATCTATCTATCTATCTAACTATCTATTCCTCTATCTATCTCCCTCTCTCTCTGTATTTCTGTTTGTCTGTTTCTCTTTCTTTCTGTTTATATGTATGTCCATCTCTTTATCTTATCTGTGTGTACGTCCGTCTCCCTGTCACTTTCTCTAAAAAGAAAAACCTTGAATACCTCATCCAAAAACATGGAAAAGATCAAAATAAAGAAAAAAGAAACAAAAGAAAAAGAAAAAGAAAGAAAGGAAAAAAAACGAAAATCAAAAGAAATAAAAAACAAGCCACAACTTAATCATAAGAGATAAACCTGCATAATTAATTCAATCAATTTACGAAGTGGTATGGAAATGCAATTCTCCGTTTGGCTGCACATGGTTTTATCTGTGATAGTATGCTCTCACAATCTCATTTATGCTGAAGATTAACTCACAAAGGGTATGCCACATAGACATACGTCATAAACAAGATTCTACGAAAAAAAAATCTACGAAAAAAATTACAAATGGGACATAGGATGTTGCTGTTAAAAGGAATAGAGAAAGAAAAACACATAAACATGCTATCGTATAGAGAACACACACAAAAACATGCACACACACACACACATGAAAACACACACATGGAGAAAATTATATATAATATATATATATATATATATATATATATATATATATATATATATATATATATATATATATATATATATTATATATATATATATATATATATATATATATATATATATATATATATATATTATATATATATATATATATATATATATATATATATATATATATATATATATATATATATATATATATATATATAGAGAGAGAGAGAGAGAGAGAGAGAGAGAGAGAGAGAGAGAGAGAGAGAGAGAGAGAGAGAGAGAGAGAGAGAGAGAGAGAGAGAGAGAGAGAGAGAGAGAGAGAGAGAGAGAGAAAACACTCTAACAAGATTCAGAGGAACCAAGAAGTGCCTCTGCTCTGCTTAAGCCCATGTCATCCTTCATCAAGACCTAAGCAGAAATAACCATCCATTGTAATATCGCGCGACAGCTCCCGTGATGTGATTTAGCGTGTAAGGGTCGTGCCTTCGGTGAAGAAAGAGCACTCTACTTTCTGTATGTAGATGTGTGTCTGAGTGTATTTCTGTGCGTGTTTGTGTGTGTTGTCTGTGTGTGTTTGTGTTATGGGATTGTGGGTGTTGTCAGTGTGTTTGTGTGTTGTCAGTGTGTTTTTGTGTGTGTTGTCTGTGTGTTTGTGTTTATGGTTATTGGGCATTAGTGTGTGTTGTCAGTGTGTTTGTGTGTTGTCAGTGTGTGTTTATGTGTGTTGTCAGTGTGTGTTTGTGTTTATGGCATTGTGTGTTTGTGTCTATGGGATTGTGTATTTGTTTGTGTCGTCTGTGCGTGTGTATTGTATGTGTATGTGTGTTTAAGTATGTGCTTTGGACCTCAGTTTAGAAATGGTTATCTAGAAACGGTTTTCGGGGACTTAAGAGCTTAGACACTGGCAAGACATACGGTAAATTGAGCCCAGAGAACATTAGAACGCCTTCTGTATATTGTATAGGATTAGTGGCATGTACGTGTGTATTGTGCGTTAGTAGATATAGCACATACGAGACAAAACGCAATGGGTGGTTGGTTATCTTTAGTACCCAGCTAGAATGAACACACATAAATCAATATGCAATGTGCTATCTTCAATACCCAGTTATCTATTTTTAAGCAGAATTACCACACGTGAGTCAATATGCAATGTTCTATTATCATTGATACCCTGTTATTTTTTTAAGTAGAATTAACACGCATGTCAATATACAATTTGCTATTATCTTCTATACCCAGCTTTTTTTTTATTCTAGTCACAAGAAACAGGAAATCAGAAGAACAACAAGTTAAGTCTATCCTCATCGTAATCCACAATGATGGTGAAAAAGGTAAAAAAAAAAAAAAAAAAAAAAGAAGAAAAAAAAGACGCTGCTAGATCGGCTGGCGCTAATAGGACTGATAATAAAAATTTCATTAGTTTGTGAAAATAATTTACGAAAGTTAACGGAAAGAATGAGCAAACTCTCTCCATCCAAAGCGTTAGGGGAAAAGGAAAGAAAAAATATCTCAAGAATATCATAAAATTAAAAGATCAAATGGTGGAGTTGCGAAGTTAAACCGCGTGTACAGACGTGTATGAAGTCCTGTGGATGATAAAGAGAAAGAGAGAGAAGAAGAAATGAATAAAAGAAAGAGGAGGAGGAGGAGAGAGAGGAAGGAGGGGAGGGGTAGAGGCAGGGGGAAGAAGAGGAGGGGAGAGAGGAAGAGGAGGAAGAGGAAGAGGAGAATAAGAAGACAGGGAAGAAGACGAAGAATAAGTAAAAACAATGAAACAGAGGAGTTAGCCCTACCTATAATCATTTCTGCACTAATAATTAGACCACAAAACCACCAGTGAGTAGGGATTAAGTACGTGGGGGAGAGAGACTCAACAACAACCTTCCCCTCCTTCAGCAAGTTGGTGACTGAACTTATAACAGGAGGGGTGTGGATCCGTGGGTGGATCTGGAACAGCGCATGCGTATCAGTTGTGTTTATGGGGAAAATAATAGATAAAGGGCTATTTAAGAGGAGGAATTAATTTTTACGATAAGTGTTTTTACTGTATGTTGTGAAGGTGTTCTTTCTGTCTCATTTGTCTTTCTTTTTTCTTTACTCATTTTTTCTCTCTTCCCTTAAATCCATGTTATTCATTTCTCTCTTACTCTTCCTTTCTTTGTATCCCCCTAACCTTATCTCTCTTTCCCATTCCCCTTCTCTTCTTCCACTCTTTACCCTCTTTCTCTTTCATTCTTTCCCCGTTCCACCCATCCTTTCCATCTCCTGTTCCCCTTATTCTCCTTTTGGCCCTCCAAACCCATCCCACTCTTCCCCCTCTCTCTTCTTCCTTCGTCTCCCTCCCTTCCTACCTATTTCTTTTCACGAAAGGGTAGTCATTGATCAATAACCTCCTCCTCTCCTTCCAGCAAATAAGCGCAGCTGTTATTCGCCGAACAAACTCCAAAATAAGCGTAGAAGATAAGGGCCGCCGTAACTGACAACTCAATTTCTCTCAAGTGTCCAAACTCCTCAGACGCGTACTTGCTGATGATATAACCCTGCAATGTTGACACACACATGTCATGATCTAAATATTCTTCCAGCGAGGACATACGTTGACTCACGAAAAGCATATGGTTCCCGTGCAATGCTGTTAGAATGCGTGTGTGTGTGTATCATTATGTATACATGCTCTTCATGTATTTGTGTATAAAATACATGTCCCCCCGTTTGACGTTTATTTATGACCATCTCATAAATTTTGACAAAGTGTTCCATAGACTTTTAGCTCGGGGGCGTCACTGAAAAAGGGTGAAATTTTGGCCGATAAATGACTTTCCGATTCGCTGTGACACAAAGCCTTCCCGGTGACAGTTTAATTATTAAAGAGAATGGAGCACATCCCTGTATACATACATTTTTGCCCTGCTGTTCGCCCCGGAAGATTGCATTATCGTTCAACGTAATGAATTAGTCACAGTTTCAGTTTAATTTCGTTTTTGGTAAATGCGCTCGTATAATGGATGTTTTATTTTTTCCCTTTTAGTTTTATCATACTTTGCTTGATGATTCTGCGAGGAAGAAAAATTATATTCATATATATATTTACTGAAAATTGAAAACTGGACACAATTTTTCACTTGGATTTTTACATAAATTTATTAATCTTATTCCTAGTGTTGAAAAAGAGCTCTCTGCCTCCGAAATCATTGCCGGAGAACCAATGACAGAGCAGCAAGAGATCTTTTGTCGCCAGGCGCACCAATCACAGCCCTCCACGCCCCCGCGAGCTCCAACCGGCGCTTCCCACGTGATCCCGAGACCTCTGACTGCACCAATCAGAGCACACCCTGCGACTGGGGGAACTAATCAGAGCTCACGTGATAAACCAGCTCCTCAGGGTAGCAAACTTGGGCATTTCATCAAGTTTCTACTCGAGAGAGATTGTCCTCGCGCGCCCAAAGGGGCTGGAACCATTGCCATCCCTCATGTGGGCTTCGACGTCCCTTCTCCCGGATTAACTTCGGCGAGAGGGAACAGAGGAGGTCGTGGGTGTAAGGGCATGGGAAGAGGAGGGCTGTTTGTGAGTGTCAGGGTATAGGAAAGTGGCAAGGGAGGGGGCTCTTCGAGTGCAAGGGAATGGGAAAGGGGATATGTGTGAGTGTGATGGAGGGAACAG